>CAVNYN010225714.1:5769-75772 GCA_963692815.1 Nyctanthes arbor-tristis | reverse complement strand
AGGCCGTCGCAGTGATATCCAGTAAGGAAGTTGTGATTCGTGCATCCCGGTGAAAGGGGGGCCCCAAAATCCATACGCAGAGCCATCACTGCATCTATACTGCTACAGACCCAATCTAACCGCGGCATGGTGCCGTTATGGCCTTAACGGGTATGAAACTTGACAGTAACGACTCCCATGTCCCTCAACGTGCTATTCAAGTATGTATCTCCTTTCTGGATGAGTGTGGGAACGAGACATGGGCACGTGGGAAGGTAAGTCGTGTTTAACAACATATCTGAAAAGAGGGTGACCTACCGATGCTCCAACGAGGTCGTCTCAGTGATATCCAGTAAGGAAGTTGTGATTAATGCATCCCGGTGAAAGAGAGGTCCCAAAACACATACATAGAGCCATCACTGCATCTATGCCGCTACGGAGCCAGAATCGCGGCATGGTGCCTTATGGCCTTAACGGGTACGAAACGTTATGAAACTTGATAGGACCCTCCCCCATGTCCCTGGATCTGCTATCCAGGTGTTTGAACCTGGCTTATCCAATCCAATCTTATGTTCCTTAGTTCACGCATTGTAATTATTTTTTGGGTGACAATGGCCACTGAATTTATTCATTTTGTTAGGTTCTCGGGACCCTATGTACATAGCTTCGGCTCTATTGTTGAGGAATCGGGAAACGATCAAAAAGGACAAAGATATTTAGTAGAGGACAAAACGAGTGCACAATCATGCTATAGGTTCCCCTATGTGACAGACTCCCAAGCTTTACCACTCAGCGGTAATTCTCCTTCCACGTAGCGCATTAGCAAGCTACCTCGGAGTTTGCTGAGGTCAACTTGATCCCGCTTTTCGTTTGTTGCTTCCTCCGCCCACGTGGTAGAGATACATTGGCGTAGGTACCGTGAACCAGCTGCATAAAATAGGTGACTAAAATGTACGCATCCTTCTGGAATAGTTCTGTATACTCCGCACCATGCTTTCAAACCAGGAATAGGGCTTCATTTATGTGCTGCACAGTGAGCGGCACGGGAAGGGACTTGATATGTACATAGTTTCAGCTCTATTGTTGAGGCATCGGGAACGATCACAAAGGACAAAGATATTTCGTAGAGGACAAAATGGGTGCACAACCATGCCAGAGGTTCCCCTATGTGACAGACTGTGCAAACTTTACCTGCGTACACATTCGATTTTTTTCCATATGTACAAAATGAAGAAAACTATTACAACGCAGTAACTAGTACTGCTCTAGGGATCAAAGCACTGCACAAATATCTCCACTGCTAGCTTATCACAAAATTGTTGGATATATTCCTGGCGAACCAATTCAGCAGCAAGCCCACCATAAAGACACTCAATGTACTTGATCGTGAAGACACCGCAGTCACTCCTGGGAAGTAATTGGGGAACGTTCCATGTTAGATACAATGAAATTGGAGCTGGTTTAAAAATTCATCAGATAAGAAACACTTACCCATTGCCTTGTGAGGGGATAGACGACCTTTTTGTGTTTGAATCGGATTCCTCCAGTGGTGTCATTACCCCTACCCTACATCAACACTGGGATAGCTCCCTCTAGTGGGGCGATGTAGGTAGCCAACTGCAGAGCACGCACTCTCTTGGGCATGCTATCATAAATCACAATGAGCAGCTCCTGTAGATCGACCTTTGTGGCAAATCTTTGCTACAGGGTATGTATAAACATCTACAGGACTCCCAATCCTTACCACCCAGCGGTAATTCTCCATCCACGTAGCGCATTAGCAAGCTACCTTTGAGTTTGCTGAGGTCAACCTGATCCCCGCTTTTCGTTTGTCGCTTCTTCTGCCCACGTGGCAGAGATACATTGGCGTAGGCACCGTGAACCAGCTGCATAAAATAGGTGTCTAAAATGCACGCATCCTTCTGGAATAGTTCTGTATACTCCGCACCACGCTTTCAAACCAGGAATGGGGCTTCATTTATGTGCTGCACAGTGAGCGGCACGGGAAGGGACTTGATATGTACATAGTTTCGGCTCTGTTGTTGAGGCATCGAGAAACGATCACAAAGGACAAAGATATTTCGTAGAGGACAAAACGGGTGCACAATCATGCCAGAGGTTCCCCTATGTGGCAGACTGTGCAAACTTTACCTGCGTACACATTCGATTTCTTTCCATATGTACACAATGAAGAAAACTATTACAACGCAATAACTAGTACTGCTCTAGGGGTCAAAGCACTGCACAAATATCTCCGCTGCTAGCTTATCACGGAATTGTTGCATATATTCCTGGCGAACCAATTAGACAACAAGCCCACCATAAAGACACTCAATGTACTTGATCGTGAAGACACCGCAGTCACTCCTGTGAAGTAATTGGGGAACGTTCCATGTTAGATACAATGAAATTGGAGCTGGTTTAAAAATTCATCAGATAAGAAACACTTACCCATTGCCTTGTGAGGGGATAGACGGGACCTTTTTGTGTTTAAATTGGATTCCTCCGGTGGTGTCATTGCCCCTACCCTACATCAACACTTGGATAGCTCCCTCTAGTGGGGCGATGTAGGCAGCCAACTGCAGAGCACGCACTCTCTTGGGCATGCTATCATAAATCGCAATGAGCAGCTCCTGTAGATCGACCTTTGCGGCAAACCAGTGGTCATCTTTGCTACAGGGTATGTATAAACATCTACAGGACTACTAAGCTTTACCACCCAGCGGTAATTCTCCATCCACGTAGCGCATTAGCAAGCTACCTCTGAGTTTGCTGAGGTCAACCTGATCCCACTTTTCGTTTGTCGCTTCCTCTGTCCACGTGGCAGAGATACATTGGCGTAGGCACCGTGAACCAGCTGCATAAAATAGGTATCTAAAATGCTCGCATCCTTCTAGAATAGTTCTGTATACTCTGCACCACGCTTTTGAACCAGGAATAGGACTTCATTTATGTGCTGCACAGTGAGCGGCATGGGAAGGGACTTGATATGTACTTAGTTTCGGCTCTATTGTTGAGGAATTGGGAAACGATCACAAAAGACAGATATTTCATAGAGGACAAAACGGGTGCACAATCATGCCAGAGGTTCCCCTATGTGACAAACTGTGCAAACTTTACCTGCGTACACATTCGATTTGTTCCTATATGTACAAAATGAACAAAACTATTACAACGCAGTAACTAGTGCTACTCTAGCGGTTAAAGCACTGCACAAATATCTCCGCTACTAGCTTATCACGGAATTGTTGCATATATTCCTGGCGAACCAATTCAACAGCAAGCGCACCATAAAGACACTCAATGTACTTGATCGTGAAGACACCGTAGTCACTTCTGGGAAGTAATTGGGGAACGTTCCATATTAGATACAATGAAATTGGAGCTGGTTTAAAAATTCATCAAGTAAGAAACACTTACCCATTGCCTTGTGAGGGGATAGACGGGACTTTTTTGTGTTTGAATCGGATTCCTCCAGTGGTGTCATTGCCCCTACCCTACATCAACACTGGGATAGCTCCCTCTAGTGGGGCGATGTAGGTAGCCAACTGTAGAGCACGCACTCTCTTGGGCATGCTATCATAAATCGCAATGAGCAGCTCCTGTAGATCGACCTTTGCGGCAAACTAGTGGTCATCTTTGCTACAGGGTATGTATAAACATCTACAGGACTCCCAAGCTTTACCACCCCAGCGGTAATTCTCCATCCACGTAGCGCATTAGCAAGCTACCTCGGAGTTTGCTGAGGTCAACTTGATCCCGCTTTCTGTTTGTCGCTTCCTCCGCCCACGTGGCAGAGATACATTGGCGTAGGCACCGTGAACCAGCTGCATAAAATAGGTGTCTAAAATGCACGCATCCTTCTGGAATAGTTCTGTATACTCCGCACCACACTTTCAAACCAGGACTAGGGCTTCATTTATGTGCTGCACAGTGAGCGGCATGGGAGGGGACTTGATAAGTATTACGAAAGTCGAGGAAATACTGAAGAAACTAACGGCTAGACGGTACTCACCTCATCCGATAGCCACCTGCTTGTGTCGAGAATAGTGTTAAACCAAGCAGCAGAGGCGCCACGCAGCGATAATCTAACAAGTGCACTGCACAAACATGACAATGTGGTTAGCTCTTAAGGATGATCGTAGATAGTTGATTTCAAGACTTTTCAAAACGCATTGGGTTTGGAAAGCCGATAAACTACTTTAGCAAACACAGACGTTACCTTTCATCTGTGTTACCCAACCACTCCTGTATGTGGGCCACCTTGGTAGGCTCCACAGCCCTATACGGACAAAAAGCATATACATCGACCTTTCGCCGCTTTGTCGGATCTGTCCACGGGGAGATTGTCACCGCTGATGGCAGCTTCTTCCTCTTCCCTCTACCACTTGATTTTCCAATAGTAGAATCTACTATGACAATGGCTTTTTGTGCTGCATTCCACACAACAATTGCAGAATGTTGAGCTTCATCGACCTTGCCTAGACAGGGTAACAAAACATAAATTGGCCAAGTCAATTATCAATTGTTCTATTTGTTCATATAACAACAAAAAAGATAATCTGACATTAAAGCGATATGCAATCAGGGGTACTTATGATTCGGGTCAAGATTGCCTGTTATTAACATGCATTCAATATAACGGACAATCACTATTGTTACTTCTCGTTATATGTACCTCTGGACAACTCTGATTGCAGTACAACATGGGTTTGGGGATCCTGCTACGAGGTTGACATATCTGTTCCATCTTCATCTGGTTCTTCCACTCGAGGTGTGTCAACATAAACACCTATAAACCGATTTGAGATTCCATATGGTCAACGGAGTGTGACGTAAAACAACAAACAAGATCACACATTGCTGAGGTCCATACACTAACCTAATTTTGGGGCCACTGTGGGTGGTGTCCCGGAATCTGGAAAGGACGTCTCAAATTTGGTTAACATTGCCCTCAACAGAGGTTGCATACATAGTTTAAGTAGTCGTAACTCAATAGTTATGATAACGGGTAACATACCCAGTTGAGCTTCTGGGGTCACAACATACGGCAGGGACGCTGGCTCGGTGTGAACATATTGGAAACCAGTGTCAGTTTTGTCCTTCTCAACATCAGCATTGACATTTGTTGGTTCATTCTCAGTAGGGAGGTGTGCATTTTCTACACCACCAGCATCCCTGTGGAAGCCTTTAGTGGCTGCCCACTCTATAAGTGTGTCGACCTTTCCCTCAAGCTTGGTGATTTGTTCACGTAACTCAGCAAATTTTACATCCATATATCGAGTAATGGAGCCCAAGAGAGAAGGCCTGCGTCTGCGAACCTCAAGAGGCGCTAAATTCCCATCATCATTCACAGATGCACATCTATTTGGGGAGGAATGCGAATCAGCATCGGACTCTACCTCCTCTTCCTCTAAAGCCTCTTCATGAGGAGCACATCCATCAGCTAATGGGGTCATTTGACCCCAAAAAACTGCCCCTACCTCTTCCTCTATTGGTGCCGGAGTGCGAAGGACCTTGCACTGCACTAATAAATAAAACTCAAATGGACCAGTACATATAAATTTACATATACAATGTTACAAACACATGTGTTTCACATAGCTGTATCCACATTACTTATCTGCTAGTTTGTCAAACTTATTAATAACTCGCATACTAATATCAGATATTTGCATAACCCCAAAGAAGTATGGTTTGAAATGCGATATCAATTCTTGACAAAAAAAAATCAGCGACGCAAACACGTTTCAACTTCAATCTCAACAATAGATCAACAACAAGATTGTCCATCAGTAAAGCATTAGTAAACAGTAATATCGTAGTGAAAACACACAAAACTTACTATTTTACTTTCCAACAATGCATGGATCTCCTCAGATGGCATCCTTTCTTTTATAACTTGATATCCAAGGAGGCGTGGTGTTATGTGGCCCTCGAAGTGTATGTACTTCTCTACACAGAGTGAAGGGATCGCCTCGAGCACCCATATCTAGACAGGGTGAACGAGCACATTTAGCAACTTAAAGAGGTGACTTTGTAATAAATTAGTGGGTGCACAGTGCTATACCATAATTGCGTATGGGAATCCATGCAAGTTGTATGTATCTCTCTGACTCCCTTGTTCTTGCTCCAGTCGTTCTTTTTTGAAGTTTTTCAGTGTCAGCAAGAAGGAATTCTTTCCCCAGGCACAGTTGTTGAATCGTTCCAGATCATCAACACAGTGGAAAGGCCACAGTGCAAGCAGTGTCCTATCTTCATTACCCAGCAAAACCCATACTAGGCAAACAAGTGGGCCCAGCTTATACTTATCCGTGGCCAATTCCTTACACCGGTCAAACGCTTTCAACAGATCTTTCCTATAGATTCGTCCATTACACCTTTTGAAATATGTGTCAACCAAACGAGATGACCTGCCGAGGCTCTCTTCCTTCTCGTCTAGTTCCCCTGTGTTTAGGCCAATTACAAGGGCAAACTCTTGCAAGCTGAACCTGGCTCTCTTGTTTTTTACTTGGATCCAAGCCTCCATTTGACTCCCAGAGTTGATCCACCGGCACAAGACATTGTGCACTATTTGTTTGGCCATTTTCGGCTCCCGAAGCCGTGCTAGGGGGCCGAAACAACTATTTGCAAAGAGGAGCTTGTGCTCTTCATCGAGCCGCTCCATGACATAGGCAACCTTCTCGAGCCGACTACGGTTGCTAATGTCTCCCCGTGTGCACTTCATCATTGCTCTATCTGTAAATGACATTGACAGATCGGACAGTTCACGTTAAACGTATACGTGGCATCCAAAAAAAGAGTTTACAAAAATTTTGGCAGAGTTTCCCTTGTATTACGTACTTATCCAACCTACAACTAGTTACATATCCTCATACATCAATATATACATAAGCAAATGCACTAAGTATTTCAAAGTACTACTCAACTCAGGTCCTATTCTGTTCTTTTTTATGTTGAGAAAGGTAATAGTTTTATTTTCTTTCTTTTTTCCTGCTTTTTTTTCCTTTTCTGATTAAATATATGCTACTTTCGAGAGGCCTCAAAATGTTGGAGCAACTACTAGCAAGAATTTTGGCTCAATGTTTTTTTCTAGAGAGGTCAACTTCTGAATCTTGAAAAAACATATTTCTAGATCAACTAATAAATCCTTTTATCAAGTTTTATTTGATTAATTTATTTCAATGTGTACTTATTCAAGTCTATAATTCATGAGTACTTCCTATGAATATGTTTCTTATACATAATCTTTTTCTTCGTGTTATTCATCACTTTGGTTAAATAGTTTGTTAATATGTATTCTGCCCCATTACTAAACATAGCTAATCTATTTTCTAATTTTACCTCGTGATTTGCTATCATTGTGTTCTATAGGGCCACAAGGAAATCTTGGGAGAAGATGAACAGGAAATGAAGGTGAAATTTGAGAACTTTGAAATTAGGTAAATTCCCTTTAACTATTGATGCAAAGAGTTATAAATTATTCCTTGTTTTGCTTTGATATCATTATTTCACGCACGATGATTTCCTCCGCTTGATTTGTTCTAAGGGTTACCGGTATAGAAACGTGTTGCTCTCCTATGGTCGATTAGTTCCCTCACCTTCTGTGAACCTCAAACTGAAAGCATACTAAGGTTTAACAAGTGAACAGCATCCCACTATCTGATGCTCAGATAAAGTAGATTCCATTAAAAATATCAAAACTTAAGCTTCCAAATATGAGCTTCGAAAAACCAGCAACTAACTATAAAGAGGTTAGTACAAAAATTGTCCATTTATATCGCAATGTAGAACTTAATGATCTTTGTTGTTTTTACCTTTGTAGTATATAACTCATTAAACTAATTACATCCCAGAGAGGAAGAATCTAGACTATAAAATGAATCCGGGTGGCATTCTGTGTTTCTCACCACATTATGTGCTTCTACAGAAAAGCTATGCTATAAAAAAAATTACTTTGGAAGACCGCAGAAGTAACTCACCTGCAAGAACTGGAAACCAGTGATTAAAGCACAAGCATCAACATTTCTATAAGAAATTTGTTTCAGATCAAGAATGCCAATCAAATTTTCATCTCCTATCAATCTGCCTTTGACTGAGCTGAGATGAACAGGAAAAAGGAAAATTATAGTCAGAACTGAACTGTCCCAGAGAAAGCAGATTTCGAGAGCACTTTTAAACCATGAAAACGTGTTGTTTAACTCTTTGTGCTTCAATAAAGAGAGTGATGTACAAAACATGAAGACCAAAAGCAAGAAAGATAGATCTGCTGAGCATGCCTTTATTCTAATTTAGTTATCTGTGTTCTTTGATATGAGTATAGTAGAAAACTCTTTATGCTCTACATGGTTAATTTTGTGGAACTCCAAATTCGAAAATGGAAAGTAAGTCTAATATGTTTTCATTTGTTCATATGTTGTCTACGTGCTTCCTGATGGTGTACATGTTTATCTAGGAAGACTGAGCAAAAGAGAATAGCTCCTTGTTTAGAATGTAAGAGATCTAATTGTCATTTATTAAGTCAATTACCAGTAAAATCTCCTTGAAACTTTTGGAATATATGTCTCCAGTCTTGACGTGCAAGCTCATATTCATATATTTGTGCATCACTTTTTAGGAGCCTTTAGGATGGCTAAGCTAACTGTTTGTATATGAAATAGGATGGAACTCGCT
This sequence comes from Nyctanthes arbor-tristis, assembly GCA_963692815.1. NCBI lineage: Eukaryota > Viridiplantae > Streptophyta > Magnoliopsida > Lamiales > Oleaceae > Nyctanthes > Nyctanthes arbor-tristis. The sequence goes on along the minus strand of CAVNYN010225714.1, from coordinate 67,120 downwards.
ATATGTTGTTGAATTGTCTTAAAATATTATCCATAGTTTTGACAAATGTCATCAGAAGCAATTTCAGTTTTTCATTTTGTCATTTTGTTTGGAGCCATGGTAAGAGCATTTGACAGTATGAAATTTCAGTTTTTAAAATGAAAAATATTTTTACTATATTGCTTGACAATAGATTGTGCATAATTTCTTTATTCACCTAAAACCATCTGGAATAAATGTGTTGCTTTTAACCTAATATTATAGTTATGCTTGAATGTGTCTTAAAAAAAGTGTTAAGCTAGCTTAATTGCAAGATATCATTATCTTGAATAAAGATGCAATTTTTTATGTTTGAAGTTTCGTATCTTTTTATTTTTATTAGATATATGCATATATTTCTATTGATTATTGTAGATCCTGCTTTAATTTTTAGTCTCTACTATAATTAATTGCAATCTTATTGATGTTGGGTTTGTTGCTAAAAATAATCCAAAGTTGAAAAGGAAAAAGAAAGGGAAAGAAGAAGAATCTTAGGAGGAAAAGGAATCCAAATCATAGAAAGATTGTCTTGTCTTCCAAGGAAACGAAGCCTATAAATAGAGATGTTTTCTTCTTCTTTTATACACAAGTGGTACAAGCGAGTTGAGGGAAAAATTGGTGAGTCTAGCACCTTGAGAATTTTCTTATAACTCTTTGTGGTTTGTTCGAAGGGTAGAAAATTAGGTGTGGTAAAACTCGGAGTGATTTTCTCGGTGTCACTTGGGTCGGGTCAGAGAGTCTTGTGAAGAAAAATAGTAGCCTAGCGTCTTGGGATTTCTTTAATTCTTTGTTGGTTCGGCAAAGGGTAGAAATTGGTAGATTTGATAAAGCTTGTTATATTTTTCTTGTAATACTTGGGGGATGGGTTTTGACGAGTGAAAATTCTGTATGGCTGTAGCGACTTTAATCATGTAGTGGAAAGCTTTGTCAGTCCGTTAAATTCATCTTCGTCTTTTATTTTTCTTGTCTCAATTAAATTCCTTGAACAACGGTCCTGCGGGCGTAATCAGGGAATTTACATTAATTCCCAACAATTGAGACTATTTCAGGAATGGAATGCCAGTGAACATTTATCAACTATGTTAGTAAGAAATTGCAGTGCACAATTGGATCGTTGAGGAGTTTTCAAGGTCGTCATCTGTAGTACTACGCTTCAGTTAGTAAAGATCATTCATTTTCCAATGTTTGCAGATGGAGGAAAATTCATTGGTCTAGAGCTTTGCAGTCATGATGGCTTTCACAGATTATGGACGTGAAACTACAATTTTTAGTTGATGAGTTTAATTATTTTTAAATACGATTAGAGCTAATTTACGTGCAACGCACGTACCTACAGTAGTCATAAAAGAAAACAAAATACATAAATAGAAAACAAGAAATTTGTTGGTTTATAATCATGAAAAATTGTGCAGGTTACTTATATTAAATAAACATTAATTACTCTCATAATATTTCATAAAAATTGCTCTAAGTAGATCTTAATTAAGATCTATTTGCAATACTATTTGGCATTTAAATTACAAATTTTAAGTACAGATTTTAGTGGGGTTTACTTAAAATCGTGTATTCTTATTTCAGATTTTTAATGGATCGAACAAAAGTATGATTTGAAGGTTGTAGTGGATCCCTAAGTTTTTTCAAGTATAAATAAGAAAACACTCTTTATGAAATTCAAAGATGTGTTGTTCATATTGAAATCCAATTTTTGTTATCAAATGATATGATGTATTTCCATGCAGTGGAGATCCATGCAATACACTTAAAAATCTTGATTATATATATTTGTATCAGATTTTATTTTTAGTGAAATTATATGATATTTAAAATCTGTGAAAATTCTTTTTTTTTTAAATAAAAATCTATGAAATTTCTAAAACAACTTTAGAATTTGAATTGGGCCACACATTGTAATCCTTTTTTTTTTTTTAAATTTTTGGGTTGTGGGGGTGGGTGGGGTGATGAATTTCATTTTGGAAACTGTTTTGGAAGCATTGGAAAATTATTGAATTGGTCCGTGGAAAGGGAGCATAGAGGACACTCATTTTAGGAAGATACATTTGCACATACTAACATTGTCCTTCATTATTGATGCCTCCACAGTCCACCTTAACTCTTTGTTTGACCACTTGTGCGGTGGAGTTCACTGCTAAGATCTATTATCTATTTTAATTCTCTCTAAAATATGTAATACACCGTGAGAGTGATCGACTTTCAAACAAATTAACATGCGAGTCAAAATACATTATCACCTTCAAATATTTTAATGTTTTTATTTTCCCATATTTAAGACAAAAAATTTGTTTTCATCATGATAAAATTATTAACAATTGTTTTATAAGCTTTGTCATACATTGCTACATAGATGCCACTTGACACAATTTTTGCCCTTTTATGAAATGGCCCCTGCTGTTTCCTTTTGACACACAAAATAACAATTGATGAGAAACAAAATATCTGTAAATTGTTAATTTTATTCAATCTAATCATATTGTTTTTTCTTATCCACCTTTGTTGAATCTATGTAAATTTTGCTCTTTTACAAAGATCTTATATATGAATAGAAAGAAGCATTCCACTTGCAAATCATAAGTAATAGATTCCTGTTTTTATAACTATGGGTCCTTATCAATGATCAACATGTGATCACTACAAACTTTAGTTTACAGTTACAATAAGATGTGAAGGTTCCAGAGAACAAAAACTTCATCATCACAAAATTATTCTATGAACAAAATTGTAAAAGAGCACTTGAGGTTTACAATTGTAGAACAAGCTTTTGTAAATTTATATAACCTGAGATTCTCAGAATATTTAGTCCAAGCATACTCTACAGATTATGATCATTGGCTTGGAGCTGACAATTGATACACTTGAATTGTAGATTTGCATTGCTGCCAAATGTATCCGGCCTTTCGGTAAAAGTAGAGACAAACTTGATAAAATGACAGAAAAAGGGTCTCATTTGCTGAAGTTCTAGGTTACATTAATTCATTTTAAATCCTAGTAATCATATAATAATATTAGGTTCAACGGAGTTTTCATGAATTACATGACGATGTTAAGACTTGAGATATCATAACTTTAAACAACATAAGGCATTTAAATTCATTCAAGCAATGTATCAAAAACCTTATATGCATAATTCGTCACAAAGAGAAGAGCAAAATTCTTGCCACAAAACCCATAATCTATGCACATATAACCTCAAACAAGCACTCAAGTGAGAAAGAACCAATTGAAATTTGTGCTAACAAAGCAAATGAAGAGGACGTATCTATTCATGAATCCTTAAGAGGCAAAGGTGGCTCTTTTTCTGCTCAATTGTAGATAAGTCGAGGTATTATTATCTACTTTATGCACTAGATCTAGCCAAAAGACAAGTTTCATGTTCAAATTTGTCAAACTCCTTGAAATTTGGTTTATTGATGGATCCATGTATGATTTCCAATTCTAGGATAATTATTGCAAAATAAAATGTTTTTTTTTAATTGCATTATCACAAGCTGTGAATGACTAGTAGTGGGTTAGATTATTTCATTAACTATGGTGTGAGATTCCATTTACCTTAATTCCCTTCTTGCTTCAGCCTATGACTTTGTGAAATAGTTTAAGAAAACCTTCTGTGCTCCTTCGGTGCTCCAGACCAATTAAGAACTTACATGTGGGTTTTGAGGTCCCAATTTGTTATTTAATTTGGGCCCCAACACCTACATGTGGCTTCTTAATTGGTCAAGAGTGCTGAGTTCTCAGTACTCTTGTAGCGCTGAAGTTTTTTCTCTAAAATAGTAAAAGATTTGCTAGCAATATAATTCCTTAAGGCACATAGAAGCACATCTTTTAATAGTCCTTTATCTACAAGGATGCTTGCTGTTGGTGAACTTAATAATACCTCTCGTTGGTGGATAGGCACGTGACTTGGCTAAGGAATATAGACTTCTCATTTTCATTTGTCTACTCTAGTTATTTGTTGTTAAGTTTTATTGTTTTTCTTCTAATTTAAAGCATTTGCATTGTGGTAAATGACAATTGGCACAATTTGCACATATTTATTATTATTATTGCTATTTTGTTTGAAAATTCATGTCAAGAGATGGCTTAAATTAAAAAACTTATGTTGACAACTTTTAATTATGATTACAGGCCATTTATGTGCAACACACGTAACTACACTAGTCTTATAAAACCTCCAGAAAAGGAAAATTGATTGAGAATGGGAAACATAACTACACAAGTCCTATAAAAACTCCTGGAAAAAGAAAATTGATTGAGGCTAGGAAACAGGGGAAAGAAGTCTTGTCTGCAGGTTCGTCATTTTTCGATGGAAGAAGAGCAGGGTTTCCTTTATGAAACCCTAAGCCCTCTCAGCGCTACTGCCTCCGGCGCTTCAACGGCAACGCCGCTGACGCCTTCAGATGATAAGGAACCTTATGTCATCTTGCGTACTCAAAATTTTCTCTCCTCCCTTCAAAGCCAGTCTCCAGCAACGTTTGCTCCTGATTACTTCTCTCTCGAGGTGAACGAAGATGAGGAGGCGAAAGAGACTCCACCATGGCTGTAGGAGGGGGTAGACTTTAATCTACCCACATGGGGGTAGGTGAAATAAATTAAAGTTGATTGCCCCTAATACTCTCAAAGTTGATAATGAAAAGATGGTCATCTAGTAGGGCCTCCTCTTACCACTTTGCAGCCGTGAATACCTACGGATTTACATTTTTACAAAGGTTGTGACCTTTTGTGAAAGAAAAAAATATCATTTAACAGATAAAATGAAAGCTTGGTAATGAAAAAAGAATGAAGACACTCAGAGTGTAAATTGCTGTATTTTCATTTTAACTAAACAAATTAAGTGGCTATATTTTTTTTTTCTATTTCCATTTTTTCTCTAAATAAAACACGTATTCTACTCTTACAATAAAAATTAAAATTTCACACAATTTATACATGTCATTGGATTGGATATGATCAGGGCCAGCCCAGCTATGAGGTCTGTGAGGCAGTCGCCTCAAGCCCAAAAAATATAGGGCCTCATAATAGTGTGTTATAAGTTAGGAAAAATTAAGCTTGATACCGTATTTTCTCTTAAAATTGCTTATAAACTTAAATTTTTAAAATATTACAGATTTACACTTTATAGTTGCATGTTTACACCTCTCATTTTTAGGGGTTTTTTTATTTTTCGTTTTTTATTAATAGTTCTATTTATGTTTCAACCTGTCCAAACGTAATCTTGTCCTTCATGACTAAATCTTTTTGCAATCTAAGGATGATTAGATTCTCATATGTTTAGCTTTTGAATTTTAAATTTATTTGTATCCTTAATTTATCTTTTAATTTGTTTATTTTGTATTTTATTATTTTCCTTATTACTAAAAGATTATCAAAAATTAAGGGACGTTGTAAATAATTATTATACTTAATGAATGATCTTGTACCCCTGAAACTCTAGACTTATTCCTATAAATAGGTTGTTCTGGTTCTAATATTGATACACAATTTATGAGTTTTCTTTCCAACATTTCTCTCTACTTTTCTATTCTTTTCTTCTAGTTTATGACACGTTATCAGCACGAGAAACTCGAAAAAAAAATTTCCTTTAAAAATTATCTAAAAGTTTTTACTTCATCCATGGTTTTGAGTTTTGAGAATTCTTTTACAAGCAATTGAGAAAATTCGTGTTAGTCTCGTTTCTTTGCTTTGGACATCTGCCACCGTTTCCATATAATTGATTTTGTCTTTTTCTTATTGCATAAAGGATTGATATATTGTGCATCATAGATTTTTCTTTATCATGTTTAGATACTTATTATTGATGTTTATAATGTGTATGTATTTCCGATTACTGATTATCAATTCATATTTAACGTGGATGTTAATACATGTTTAATAAATCATCTAATGAACTTATTATACTTATCGTGGTTTCTTGAAGAAACACGATCGTTCAAAAATCTATCAATAATCTTGAAGATTATTGTGATTTAGATATTATCTTTTGTGATCGATGAAGAATCACAATTTATGCTCCATATTCTAGAATAATATGATTGCTCGTGAAGAGTCTTGGCATATATAATTATTGTGGCTCCTGAAGAATGACCAATTACATCTTATACTTCAGAAGAATATGATTGTGATGTGAACCCCCCGTGATATAAAGACCAAGAAAACCCACAAGAATGACAATCTCCCAAGAAAGCTAAAGATTGGTAGAATTTTATCTTAAACTCAATCAAAACCAACCCAAGTAAAAATAAGAATAAGAATCTTAATCCCCTAAGAGTAATAGATGAAGGCACTTAAGATGTAGGATCAAAATCTCAAGAGAAATCAACCCTTATAAGTTCAAAACATTCAATGAAGTTCATTGACTTAGAAGGCACTTTCAAGCCTCCACAAGAGTTTACAAGATACAAGACTTAACCCTACATGATAATGGAAGTGGCCCATATATAGTGGATAGTGTTTGGAACAAACAATATTATAAGAAAAATTTTAAAAAAAAAAAAAAGAGAGAGACAAGAATAGCTCAAAAACTCGGTTCTAAAAACAGCATGGACGGTGCCGCCGCCATTTTTATAGGACTAGAGGAGTATTATATTCACCCAAAATTAATTGTTGATATAAATAAGGCTATTTTAGAAAAAATATATGAAATCGTTATTTTCCAATAATATTAATAAAAAATTTCTTAATCTCTGTGAAAATAAAAGTGAGCCCATTTTGGAGCAAGTATAAAAATTTTCATGCAAGAAACTCATGTTTTTCAACAAAAATGGTCATCAAGTTCTAAAAAATGCACACATAAACATTGTCTTATACAATTTCACTTAAATATCAAAATTATTCCAAATTTTGGAAAATTATCATAGGTTGATATATTTAATCCTCTATGAATGCATAACTCTCGAAACGACAATAACAACATACAATATTGACTAAAAGCAATTTCCTTAAAGTAAATACAATCTACCATGGTCATTATATTTAATCCTCTATGAATGCATAACTCTCGAAACGACAATAACAACATACAATATTGACTAAAAAGCAATTTCCTTAAATTAAATACAATCTAACATGGAAAAGTTTGATTACATCTAATTTTTTTTTTGATCATCATGTTATATGACATGATGAGATGGATGGCACCATTAATCACAGATCCTCTTTCTGGTGAAAATTTAGAAAGACATGAAATTACAATATGAATAAGTGATATTGTCTATGTGACACAATTTCATTGGATGATTAAACATTATTCATGTGATCAACACCCAATGAAATTATGTCACATAAATATGTCACTTATTTGGATTATTTTTTCATGTCTTTGTAGAATTGCTCATGAAAATATACCATCAACTCTTCAAGAGACCTATATATCTTTCTCAACTTCAACTTCAACAAGATATGAATTTTTTAAATGGGAATATTTTTTATTTATGGAGGGAAATGTTCTAATGTTCTACAGCTAGAAACAAATGGATATTCAAACCTCTCACATCGCATCTTCAAGAACTTGAGACACACATCCATTCCTTGCACCAAGTTTTAAAAGTTATAAGGTTGAGCCAATTGGGTAGTAGTGTTAGGCAAGATCATAATTCCAAAATTAATAACTCAGAAGTGAACATCAAATTTTACAAAATGAACTCTATAAATTTCGTTTACTTTTTATCAACAAATAGTGATGTAAAGTCATGAAATTCAAATCAATTCTATGAGAAATGTATTTAACAATATTAAATATATAATTAGGATGAAAACCAACTTAAATTTCATGTTCTGAAAACAAACTAATAGCCTTTGCCTCAACGAAGATACCATTTTGTCAACATATGCTTTGCCTCAAAATTGGTACCATTATGTCAATAGATGCTTCAAGTCCGTGTTGAATATTTTCTTAAGCCCGCTTCACCATTTTAAGAATAGAATCAACACGAGATTTGAAAAACTCAATTACAAAGTATGAATGAAAATGAGATAGGGAAGGGTTACCTCTTTGTAAAAGAAAAGCATGTAACATGAACAAAATATTCAAATATTCATATTAAAATTAAAATGAAAATGCACACATCAAGGTGATTTACTGGAGAGGGAATAAAGATTAAACCATTTTAGCGCACAAGAATTGTCCATTAACGTACAACAATATGTACAAAAAGTAGCCAAAAAAAAGGAAACAAAATCAGACTACACCACCATTGTCAGCCCTAAAATGAAAATGGTTACTACATCTTTTGGCTAGAATTTCCAACTACCACACAACCGTAGAAAGCATACTACGTGTTGGGTTTATTGCCAAAAATAATCTAAAGTTGAAAAGGAAAAGGAAAAAAGGAGAGTTCTTGGAGGAAAAGGAATCCAAATCCTAGAAGGAATTGTCTTGTCTTCCAAGTAAACAAAGCCTATAAATAGTTGTGTTTTCCTCTTCTTTTATAGACAAGAGTGACTTGAGTCTTTGAGGGAAAACTTGGCGAGCTTAGCATCTTGTGAGCTTTTCTTGTAACTCTTTGAGGTTTGTTCAAAGAATAGAAACTTTAGGTGCTGTAAAGTTTGGTTATTTTTCTTGTAATACTTGGGGGTTGTGGGTTGGTGAGTGAAATTCTATATGGTTGTAGCGACTTGAATCATATAGTGAAAAGCTTTGATAGTACGTAAATTTGTCTTCGTTCTTTTATTTTTCCTTGTCTCATTAAATTCCTTAAACAACACTCCTGTAGACGTAATAGGGGAATTTATTTTAATTCCCAATAGTGGTATCAGAGACAGATTTTGTTCAAGGTGGAATACAGGAAAGATATGGCAAAATACGAAGTGGAGAAATTTGATGGTAGAATCAATTTCAGCTTGTGGCAAGTACAACTCAGGGTTTGGACTACACAAGGCTTTGAAGGGAAAGCCAAACTCGAGTTCCAACAAAGGAAAATCAGTTGTTATCGGAGATGATGGTGGAGCTGTCAAACCCGATATGTGCGATGAAGATTGGGAAGAGTTGGATTTGAAAGTAGCAAGTATGATACGTCTTCAGCTAGCCAAAAACGTCCTTGCAAACGTGAATGGAATATCTTCAGCAAAGGAACTTTGGGAGAGACTTGAAGAATTATATCAGACAAAGAGCCTCTCAAATTGGTTGTATCTGAAAGAGCTGTTTCATTCTTTGCGAATGGATGAAGGTACGAAAATTTCAGATCATCTCAGTGTTCTCAATAGCATCGTTTCTGAACTGGAATCCATTAGAGTTAAAGTTGAAGATAAGGATAAAACATTAAGGCTCATCTGGTCTCTTCCGGTGTCTTTTGAGTATATCAAACCTATTTTAATGTATGGAAAAGAGACGGTGAATTTTGCAGAAGTCACGAGTAAATTAATCTCTGAAGAAAGAAGATTGAATGGTGGAAGTAATATTTCATCTGAAAACTCGTTAAATCTAGTAGTAAGCTCGAAGAGGAAGAACTATAGGAAAAGGAAAGGAATCTGTTGGAACTGCGGAGCACCCGGTCACGTCAGAAGAGATTGTCCAAGAGATAGAGCAGGTTCAGCTACTGGCTCAAAGAATTCGGACAACTCAACTCTTTTTGTGGGGAGTGATGTGCTATGAAGTAAGTGGGTACATCCTCATGGCGTGTCGCTCTGTGCCATGGCAAAGGATGTTTGTTACTTCTAGCGGTTATATTTATACACGGGCATTGGTTGAGAGTGATGCAGGATGTGTGTGGTTGTAGTAATGTCGATGGCTGATGAACTCTCAGGAAAGTCAACAAGAGAGTTGCACCACAAATTTCAGCAAGTTTATTTTGACATTAAGCCGATGAAATGCTTGGAATTTGTTGTTAATTCTAAGTGATTATACTCATGTGGTGGAGTATGGGACTGTCAAAGTGTCAAAAGTTTACCTGGTAATTTCTCAAGTATTGTTCAAAAGACTAGAGAAGACGAAGATTTTAGCTTATTTTGGAAAGGTGGAGATTGTTGGGTTTATTGCCAAAAATAATCCAAAGTTGAAAAGGAAAAAAGGAGAGTTCTTGGAGGAAAAGGAATCCAAATCCTAGAAGGAATTATCTTATCTTCCAAGGAAACAAAGCCTATAAATAGTTGTGTTTTCCTCTTCTTTTATAGACAAGAGTGACTTGAGTTTTTGAGAGAAAAATTGGCGAGCTTAGCATATTGTGAGTTTTTCTTGTAACTCTTTGAGGTTTGTTCAAAGAGTAGAAACTTTAGGTGCTGTAAAGTTTGGTTATTTTTCTTGTAATGCTTGGGGGTTGTGGGTTGATGAGTGAAATTCTATATGGTTGTAGCGACTTGAATCATATAGTGAAAAGCTTTAATAGTCTGTAAATTTGTCTTCGTTCTTTTATTTTTCCTTGTCTCATTAAATTCCTTAAACAACGGTCCTGTGGGCGTAATAGGGGAATTTACCTTAATTCCCAACACTACGATCCTTTTGGTTTTCATTTTCTCCAAGTTCACAACCAGCCTCATTGGTCTGGCCAAATTTTATATCAAATTTGCAATTGCCGACAATTCCAGGCACTCAGATTATCAGGACCACGCTATGATTTCAAATATTTCATATTAATCAATAAAATGCTCATTTGGAAGATTTCAAATGAAATAGGCATTTTAATCAATTAAGGAGTCAAATATTAAGAATCAATTTAGGATTTGAAAGTAATTACAGAGTTGAATTTGATGAAAATGAGAATGGGAGGAAGTGAGATTTAGGCGAATAATTAGGAAAAAAATGAAAAAAGGCATTTGGGATTTGACAATCTGGGAGTAAAAGGAAAAAAGGGAAATCTTAATTAATGAAATAAAAAATAAAAAAATAGATAAATGTACCGCGAGTTTCGCTACAGGAAATAGGCGGGAAAAAAGAGTTGACCCACTACGTTCTTTTAATATATAGAAGACATTTCATATTAATCAGTAAAATGCTCATTTGGAAGATTTCAAATGAACTAGGCATTTTAATCAATGAAGGAGCCAAATATTAGGAATCAATTTAGGACTTGGAAGCAATTATGGAGTTGAATTTGATGAGGATGAGAATGGGAGGAATTGAGATTTAAAAGAATAATAATAATTAGGAGAAAAATAATGAAAGGGATTTAGGATTTGACAATCTGGGAGCAAAAGGAAGAAAAGGGAAATCTTAATTAATTAATAAAATAAAAAATAGATAAGTATACCGCGAGTTTTATCACAGGAAATCGGTGGGAAAAAAGGGTTGACCCACTATATTCTTTTAATATACAATAATAACAAAAAATAATAAATAATAATATAGCTGATAGAAGATGTATATATATATTGTATTTATTTATTATTTTGCCTCATGATATTTGTTTCTTATCACTCACCTGATTATTCCTTTTTTTTTGTGTAATAATAATAATAATAATAATAATAATAATAATAATATAGTAGATAGAAGATATATATTGTATTTATTTATTATTTTGCTTCATGGTACTTGTTTCTTATCACTCACCTGGTTATTCCTTTTTTTTGTGTAATTTTTGTTAATTACATTTCCTATTTCATTTAATTAAAAAAAATTACATATAAAGTAATGGATTCATTAAAAAGTCACTTGGTGCGTGACTCACTTTCCTCAACTAATTACATAGTCAAGTAGGACGGTTCGGTTGCTACAAACTTCCTACTCCACATGGTCTCCTATGAATGAAGCATTGAATAAGGGCTTCTCTCTCTATGGCTGCCCTTTAAACAACACGTGACTTTTTATATTCTACATACTTTTGATCAAACAGTTACACTAGTGTGAATTTTTAATTTTTGTAAATGACATTCTATATGCGACTTTTCTTGAGACGACCTATTTGCGACTTTTAAATAGAAAAAGTGCAATCAATGTGACATTCTATACGTGCATGACCTTTTAATATAATGCAACTTTTATAAAGAATTCGAAAGAAAATCAAAGTGACATTTTTAAATTGAGTGTGATTTTTTTCTATTTGTGGCTTTTTAAATAAATGTAGCTTTTTAAATTTTAATATGTGACTTTTTTATTTTAATATCTAAATTTTTTATTGTGATTTCTAAGTGTGACATTTTTCTATTATATTATATGTGACTTTTTGGTTAATTTAGTTTGACCTTTCTATTATTATATATATGCGACACTTTGTTATACACGGCTTTAAAAATGTGAATATTTAATTAGGTGTGACCATTTTCGATTATTTATATGCTACTTTTGTCATATGTAATATTAAAAATGTAAATTTTAATTAAATCTGACTTTCTATTATTATTATACAAGACTTTTTAGTTAATTTAGTGTGACCTTTTTTATTATAATATACGGCTTTTTAGTTGATTGAGTGTGACTTTTTTAATACGTGACTTTAAAATTGTGACTTTCTAATTAAGCATGACTTTTTAATATTCATATGCCACTTTTTTTTTTTTTTTGGACGGGAAATTATATATCATTGCAACATATCAAGTTCCAGTGTTTTTGGTCTATCCAACCAAGTATAAGAGCATGCAGAATAAATGGTGAATTTAGTTAGTTTATGGGTAGCCTCTTTGGCCACTCACCGCACTGCTCTAAATCTGATAGAGTATGGATGGCTACCAAAAAAGCTCCTTCATTGGCTCGAGAGCTAAGATTGTACACAGCGTGAACTGCATTGAGAGCATCAGCTTCAATCACACAGTTCTCACCATTCAGTTAAATCACAAAGCAGACCCCTTGAAGGATCAATCCCTCTGTCAATATTTAAAGCACAACAGCCAATCATCATGCCATTGTCATCCCGGCAAATCACCCCCACAATAAAGTTCTGTCCACCTTATTTTGTTGCTACATCCACATTTATTTTCCAGAAATTAGCCTTAGGTTTGTTCCACTTAATATCTCCAGCAGTCAAAGACATACCAGATTGACTTTGAATTGTCCAACTGGAATTCCACACGGAGTGATTTAGCAGAGTTGATGATAGTCATAATATCTTGCTGTTTTCCGTTAAAAATATATGTATTTCAAGCATGCCAATAGCCTCGAAGCAGAATAAGAAAGAGCTCCTGTTTTGGTTTAGGGACCAAAGACCATACCGTAAGAATAATTTCACCAATGTAAACCTTTTTCAGTGCAGCTAAAATATTCCAGAAATCAGTATGCACCTAAACATCTTTGATCCCCAGGTAAAAAATAAGGGCATGACTACTTGTTATTGGTTTGCAGCCACATTGATCACATGTAGGATCCAACAATACCCGAAGTTGACGGAGAGTTAGATTGATGGGAATAATATCATGGAACAATCTCCAAATAAAGATTCTGATTTTTGCAGGGATATTGACTGCCCAAATGTGCTTCCACCACGAAATACATTAACTGAAACTTTGGCCTTTATCTACACCCTGATCAACTGCAGCCCAATAGCCAGATTTGACAATATAGTTTCCCCGTCTATCAAAATGCCATATTGGGATATCATCAATACACTTCCTACCCCCCAGCATTGTCATGATCATATCACTATCAATCGGGAAAAATTATTGTTCCACAATTTGCCGATTTCATTAACCATCCCCATTAAGTTCTGCCACACTAGCAAAAAATTCCCATTAGCCAGGGTGACAGGTAAAAAGCTCAAAGGTCGAAGAAGCCAAGGTGTAACAAAAATATGGATCTTAGAGCCATTACCAATCCTCCAGTGGAGACCCTTTATCAAAAATTCCCGCCGCCATTAAATACTCATCCACAAATAGGAGCAATAGCCTCTAGCTTCAGCATGGAGGAAAGGGCACTGCGAGAAATATTTCCTTTTAAGAACCATGCCCCATAATGAGTCTGGATCGGTGATAACCCGCCTCGGTTGTTTAGCCAGAAGTGCTTGATTAAAAGAGCCTAAATCACGAGACCCCATCCCTCCTTTTACCTAAGGCTTGCCCATGCGTTTCCAAGCCATCCAATGGATTTTCTTTTTGCCATCTGATTTTCCCCACCAAAAGGAGGCTATCATACTGGAGAGCTCGCCACAAAGCCGTGGAATTTTGAAAATGCTTTTAGTATATGTTGGGATTGACTGAGCCACTGCTTCGATAAGGACTTCCTTTCCACCAACAGATAATAGGTTACGTCTGTATAACTGCAGCTTGCGCCACACTTTCTCACGAAGTCCTTGGAAAACCTGCCTCTTACTCCTACCAATCGCATAAGGGAGGCCCAAATATTTGCAATGAGATTGGGCTCTCTCCAACGCAAATAATGCTAAGATGTTCTGCTGAAGGTCTACCCGAGTGTTTGGATGTCATATGTAACTTTAAAACAGTAAATTTTAATTAAATGTGACTTTTTTTTATTATACGAGATTTTTTAGTTAACTGAGTGTGACTTTTTTCTATTATATATCACTTTTTAGTTGGTTGAGTATGAATTTTCTATTATTATGCAACTTTTTATTTTATGCTATTTTAAAAATGTGACTTTTTAGTTAAGCGTGACTTTTTCCATTATTTATATGCTACTTTTGTCATATGTGACTTTAAAAATTTTAATTTTAATTAAAAGTGATTTTTTCTTATTATACGGGACTTTTTTGTTAATTGACTACGACATTTTCTTATTATATGTGACTTTTTAGTTAATTGAGTGTGATTGTTTTATTATTACACAACTGTCTATTACATGCAACTTTAAACATGTGACTTTTCTACTATTTATATTCCACTTCTGTCGTTTGTGACTTTAAAAATGTAAATTCTAATTAAATGCGACTTTTTCCTATTATAAGTGACCTTTTAGTTAACTAAGTGTGTCTTTTCTATTATCACGTGACTTTCTATTATACGCAACTTTAAAATTGTGATTTTTAATCAAGTGTGACATTTTCTATTATTTATATGCCACTTTTGTCATATGTCACTTTAAAAATGTAAATTTTAATTAAATGTGAGTTTTTCTTATTGCACCAGACTTTTTAGTTAACCGGGTGACCTTTTCTATTATACGAGACCTTTTAGTTAATTGAATGTGACATTTCTATTACTATGCAAATTCTATTATACATGATTTTAAAAATGTGACTTTTTAATTAAGTGTGACTTTTTCCTATTATATGTGACTTTTTAGTTAACTGAGTGTGACTTTTCTATTATATACGAATTTTTAGTTAACAGAGTGTGACTCTTCTATTATTATGCAACTTTCTATTATATACAATTTAAAAAATGTGATTTTTTAATTAAGCTTGACTTTTTCTATTATTTATATGCTACATTTGTCATATGTGAGTTTAAAACTGTAAATTTTAATTAAATGTGACTTTTTAAATTTAAACCTAATACAGTTGCAATTTTTATATATGTGACTTTATGAATTAAGTGTGACTTTTCAATTAAAAAAGTCACACAATCTATCGATAACTGTAGCATATATATCTCTCTATGTGAGAAAATTTGTTTATAGGCACCATTTAAAATTAAATTTGACTTTATCTATATATGACTTATAAATTTAAAAGCTACACTTAACTAAATTATAAATAGAAATCTCACATATAAATTTTAAAAAGTCACATATGTATTATTACTATATTGAATTTAATTAAAAAGTCATTTAGAAGAGTCAAAATGTAAAAAGAATAGTGGATGATGATGACGATGATGATAATAATAATAAAAATAAAATTAAATAAACAGTAAATAAATGAAATCAAACTTTACATGTGACCATGACAGTGATTTTGGGGGTCATATTTTTCGGCTCTAATGCATCACGAATTGCTCACACTTATCGAGGCATCTCACAGTAATTGAGAGTTGTATTTTTTTAAATAGAATTTAGAATAATTTAGGCTGACTACTAGATTTTTTAAACAAATTAGAATTTTATTATAGGTATGTAGTATTTGCAAATTTACACTTGGGTTTGGCATTTTCACATATGTAGTTTAAAGTAGTATTATTTTAATTTTTATATTTTTTTTCATTAAACAGTTTTTAGTTTTCCATAACCAATTTTTTTTTTTTTTGTTCGTAAATTCAAATTTAAAAGGTATGCGCTTATTATGTTTCTTTTTTTTGTAAATTATCCATAAGTCGGCTCTCATTAGGTTTTTTTAACAGTATTAATATTTCCCACTATGCTGATGTTCAATATTTCCAAGATTCATGAACATATCATTCACTACAAATTTGATCTTTACAGTTGGGACTTTCGTCATGTTAATTTCCAACCCCACTAGTGACAGTTATTCTCCTTTTAAATAGGGTATCAGGTTCAGGTTCTTGTACGGAGTTTCGTGACAATGCATAACAAAGCGTAAAAGCTAAAAAATGTAAACGATGTAGAAGTTAACTGGGTAGCAGACATTTGTGTTCTTTTGTGTACCGGTATTTGTTCGTAAGTGTAGCACAGAGTGGCATCACTTTATTCATAAGATTGCATATCTGAAAATGTATTGTGAAAAGAGTATTGTCATGATGTTAGTAATGCTGTTTCAGGGGAGTATTCCCGGTTGTTTCTTACAGGCCCTCACTGGATGGACCAACTCTAGAGGTGGGGAATGATGTGCTAGATTTACAAATCCAACACTCTAGAGGTTGGGAGTGTTGTGCTCTCACTGGCCCTCACAGGTTCTTTTTTTTGCTGGTGAACACCCAGAAATTATCCACGGGTCATCACGTAGCAGAGAGGGTGCAAGATTACAAAAAAAAAAAAAAAAGGTAGCAGAGAGAGTGCAAGGTGGAAATTCTGCCGAACCAGAAAATGTTGGTTTCCCACTGTCAAGCAGTTTATGCCATTAATTTGAAGTGTAAATGTAAAATCGGTTGTAATTGATGGGTGCTCTTCTAAGTGTATTTTTTTTTCTACTGCCATTTCTTGAATGATCTTTGAGCAATGTGACACTTTTAATTTGCTTGTTTGCGTGTCGTGTTTTATCTTGGTATTTTTAAAAAAAGCCAAAACTAATGAAAGATTATTTCTAGTCAAGAAGAGAGCATAAGCCATTAATTGGTTTAAGTTTAACAAGTTTAGAAGGACAGAAGCAGTAGAAGCAAATGCAATAAACCAAACTGAAGTCATTAGTGACTGGAACGTTGTTGATCCAAGGGATTTAAATCCAAACAAGAAGCTGTGGAATGTGAACTAAAACAACAATGTTGATGAAGCAGATTAGTGCTTTTGGTCACACATATATATTTGGGTGATTGTACCTTTTTTTCTAATATGAGGCTGTTGATCATTTAAGTGAAATTCGATATTTCTACTACCAGTTATCCACAAATAGTTGCAGCAGAGTTTTTCAAAGTGAACAAAGCTAGTATTAGAGTTAATGTACAATGAGGTATATTAGTTTGATGAGGAATGCATGATGGTATAGGAAAATCAAGTAAACAAAGCTGTATAAATAGAAAGTCAATTCTACTTGACATCACACAATGAATACGTGAGGACATTCAAAGAAGTAGGTAGGTACACATTCTAATAAGTAAATAGCATAGTCAAAGAAGGAATTACAAGGAAGACCTTCAGTTGAATGTATTACTATACTATGTAAATAATGTCTTAATACTTATTGCGCACCATGTATATGCAAGAGGACATGAAAGAGTTGAGATAGATCTTTTCACATATACCAACTAACAACCCATAATTTTAACATGATCTATGCAAAATATATTCAATATCCAAAAAGGTTCCTGTTTGCATTTGTTAGAAGCTTAATTGCCAAGTCAGCTGTTGTTTGCACTAACTAATAGATACCAAACATAAACAAACAACAAATGCCACAAGAATTCCAGATCTCTATAATCCGGCATTAATATAGAGCAATTAGAATTCATAATGTAAATTCAAGCATAGTCTGAGTTAATTTCAATTTATCAACAATGGAATATGAGAATGATGTCAAGAAATCATGCAAAAATAAGTAAATTAAAAAATAACTCTACCAAAAATGGGAGATCTAATACAACTACGTTAAAGGGCCTGTTTTCAGGCATACTGGGAATAGTATCAGTAGGCATAATCATATATCAATTTTCACAGAAAGCTATGTTCATACACATATCATATACGACTCAATACTAGGAAAACAGAGAAGCTGTTCTATCTCATTTTTTTCCTATACATATATAGCAACTATTCTAATTTGTCTCTGCAAAAAGTAGACAACACTATTACCATAATATAAAACTTTGTCTCTGGTAGATATACTTTTAACATGCTGTGTTTCACAAGCTTCAGTGGATGGGTTGTGGAATAGATACTCCATTGAGTTCCTCCGGCAAATGAAGCAAATCCTGCTATTCAGTACTTGATTACATTATGTCAAGTATTCGACAATGCTTGGTACTTGATTTCAAGCGAATATTTATCGGCTTCAAGTTCCATTACATTACATACTTACTTGATGAATTCCTTAAAAGTGGAATCCTCTAGAATTAAAATACCTGTAGCATTCCCCTCCACAACGTAGGCGTTTAATTCTGTTCCATCGATTTCATCAACAACATACAATTTCATGACTAGTTCAAAACTACAACTAACCATTCATATAGCTCACTTCCAAATTCGTCCCTTACTGGAAGAAGCGCCACCAATAGATTTTGAGATGTGCCAGGAACCAATGAATGCAAAATTGCAGGGAAAGTCATAGGTGCTGCTGCACAATTTAGATTGTTATCCAGTCACCATCTCACAAAATTATAACACTGATCATTGTTATTCTTGCAATTTCATGAACAATAAAGATGGAAAAGAAATGATTTTTGTAGACAATAAAGAATAATGAATTTGTACGTTAAAAGGGTTTGTATATGAATGCTAAATCAGTTTTTTTGGAAGTGGCTGAATTGAACTGATTGCAGGTATGACAGCGTTTATCATAGGCTTGCACCATAGTTGCTTGACTCGAGAATTTGCAACATCCAATTTGCAGCATCAGTATCAGCTGTACGGTTACTAATTCAGGCAATAGAGGTTTCATCATTTTGTTGGATATTGGGGGTTTTTAATTTTTAACATTTTATATTTTCATTTGTCTTTTTTGGGTATTTAATATAAAACATATTTTTGCAACATGATAAATCTATTAATTACAGGTATGGGGAAGTATTTTTGCATACATAACTGATTTAGGCCTACTTATCTATTTAACCCTAGACTTTATTTTGAAGGTAATTATCTAAAGACCCATTATAAGTTTACTCAAAAATTAAATGGCTCTTTCTTTTTGAGAATTCAAAGCCTAGAAAAGATAAGTTAGGAGCCCAAAAAATAATAAATATATTCAACCCAATTACCCAAAGGCCAATTCCAAAGTCCAAAATCAAATCTAGTCTTACAAAGAAAAAGGGAAAAAAATGTAGGGGAAATTGGCTGAATAAGACCCGGACAAAAGTCTTTGTGTATATAGTGTTTGACTAAAAAAAATAGCAATTAAAAAATAATTCTAAAACTTTTATAATTGAAAGATTACCCATTTACTCCCTATATTGGAGATTATTACAGCCCCAAATCAATTGGCCCTAACATCTGTTTTTTCTCCAATCTCTCGGTCTCTTCGTCTGCTCTCGTTTTTTCTCCAATCTCTCCGTGTGAAGATTAATACCCACGGTCGTCAGTGTTGCATACCGTCAGAATCTGTGGATGCTTTGTGTTGGAAAGGAAATAGCGGGAGATCTAGATTTGCTAGATCATACAGAAGATAGAATAAGTAGCGGTAAAATGTGTACCAGTAGAGTTAAATATTTACAGAAAAGCAGCTTGAAGATTATCATACTCTTGCAAATTACAATAACCAGAAAGGTAACGTCTTGATTGGGTTTGGCCATAATATTTTTGTGCTTTTGTCTAGGAAGCTTTTCATTTCTTTCTCTTTTTTCCTTTTTTTTTTTAGGGAGGGGGAAGGGGACTCTGTGAATTTCATTTTTATGCGTTTTGATTCAAAAGTGTGGGAAAAGTTGCTTGAATTTTGAATCATTATTGGGAAAAGTGTGGGAAAAGTTGCTTGAATTTTCAATCATTATTGGGAAAAGTGTGGGAAAAATTGTGCTAATTCAGTTGGCTGATTATTGTAGATGATTCAACTGTGCATCATTCATTTTCGTACATTACCTTATTTTATATTTCTCATACATAAAACTCATCATTTTTGGACTGTGTGTTCTTAGAGAAAAATATATTAGTCAAAAGGGAAAAATGCTCGTGTTTTAAGCTGATTGTTGTAGACAGAAATTGTTGGAATATTTTCACAAAACTGTTCAACAATTCTGCCTCTAATATTTTAACCATATGACCTTTGTTCGTTTACAATTGCTCCTGTAACTCTTTCCTCCAAGAATGGATGTGTAAAAAGATAGTGGAATCTGCACACGCTTTCTTCATCTTTTGTTTCCTAGTAGTTTTTATGTTTTTTCATAGATCATTTGGTTGCAAAAGGTAATATAAATCATATAAATAAAGTCTGAAATTTTGTTTTTAAGAATGTTGTTACTTTATGCCAAACTTCTTAATTTGCTAACCCTCATGTTGCTGGGTTTGCTTTATTAGCAAATGGGAAGATTCTTAAGACTCAGGCATGGGAATCTTGATCCATTGTAGTAGAAGGTTGCTAGCATGTTTCATCTCACAATGAACGCCGGAAATTGTATTGCTCAAGCATGCACTTTTTTTGGATCTCAACAGTAATCAATTGGTTTTGTTTAGTGAATCGCTGATAAATTCTCATCAAGTACTTCAGGTTTGTTTCTCTATTCAGTTTTCTAAAAGATAAAACTCCAAGTCTTGGTTCCAATTACCTTAGGTTGTTGGCATTGTAATGAATGCTTTTATAGTTTCACATACTCAAAAGAAATATAAAAATTAATGGCGCTATGAACGGCATATTTGCTTGTGCTAAGGTCAGATGTTCCCTCTCTCCATATGTTCGTATGTCCACATGGATTGCATTGAAAAGAAGCAATATGCTTAGAAGTCTGGTTTCAGTTACCCCATGCTTTCTCGTTTTTCCTGGAAACATTTTTTGGCCAGATGACGTATTATATTATATTTTAACCACTTCATTTGTTTCTTTGCATTTGCATTTGTGTATGATAAACATACTTGAATTTATGGAGTATATGGTAATAAAAATGCATACGTTCTTTGCTTGCTCGTGTTAAGGACTGTGAAGTACAAACATGAGAAGAGAAAAATCTTTATATGATACTCATTTGTGTTTAGTAATTTCATTCACGAGTACCCAATATATATATATATATATATCTACCTCTTATTAATGACCACTTGCACATTTGATGGTCACGTGTATGAATGCCAAAAATATGACCGTTTTTTATTTCCTTCTCATGCTTCATTGTTGTGAGGTTCATTGCTGTCCAAATACTAAGGAATGCAAATCATTGACTAAGCTTCAATTACATGAGGGATACAATCTCTCAAGGAGAAAAGCTAAGATGGAGAACTTCTCCAAGACTGCCTCCATGGAGAGTAGAGTCTTTGTTGGGCTTTTTTCATTTATCAATGATAGTTTCTTAATATTTTTTCTTTCATCTTTTTTCTACTGTTAGAGTCAAACAATGAGGACATTGCGCATACTATAGTTTGCTATAGTCTAGGTGCACTCCTCCTCGCTCTACATATGACTTTGTAGTGTCTACATAATGTATTGATGCCATCTACAGAAAAGAATATAATAGAAATTCTAACATGAGTTTAGTTATGATAGGTAAATTTTATCTTTTTCTAGGTATTTGTTGAGAGCTTTGTATTTAAAGAGAGATCATCTAAAATGCAAAATTTGTTTCTTGTAATTGGCAGGGACGAACGATGACCAATTTTCCAATTCCCATATGTTTACGTCGCACCATGACAATGCTACAAGAACTATTAGTGGAATTTAGAAGAAAATCAATAAGGGGTTATTTCACTCTTTTTCTTCTAGAATCTCATGTTGCAAATTTCTTATGGCTAATCTTTTTTTATGAATATGCAATTATATAATTTTTATATTTATAAAGAGGTTGGCACAAGATGACAATTTATCTTGAATCGTGTATTAAGGATCTCATTTTAGTTGTAAGGAGTTGACAAAGATATTCTAGAATTTGCTATTGGGCTGTTTCAATTTCACAGGTAAAGCCTTTCATTTGAATAATGTTTCACCCACTAAAAAATATTTATTTAAGGTATTTTAACATTTAGACCATATGGTGGTAATTTGGTTGGTAATTTGGTGGAACCCTACATTTGTTTATCTAAGTTGGATTCAATAGGAAAGTTATGTGAGTGCATCCTGGTCAAAAGAGAGCCCCAAAGTCAAAGAAGATCACCATCACTGCAACCATGCCATGTTAGCGCCGTATTCACGGCATGACTTCGTGATGGCTTGAACCATGTCAAAATTCTATGAAACTTGACACTCCCTGTGTGTGTTCAAAGTGTGTGAACTGACTTTGGATGAGCGTGCGAAGGAGTTATGGACATCACGTGACATGATACGTTACACAAAGTGACGTTAAGTCATGTTTAACACCCTATATATGGAAATGCCTCTTTTCCTAACTTGAACACATTGATCTAATTTGGGTTCAGCAGAGAAGCCATGTGAGTGCATCCTGGTAAAAAGAGGGCCCCAAAATCAAAAAGGATCACCATTACTGTACCTATGCCGTGATAGCGCCACATTCGCAGCATGAGCTCGTGATGGCATAAACCAAGTTGTACATCTTGATTACAAATTTATAAAAATGTTATGCCGCCCAAACTCTACCTTACTGTCCATCACTGTGCACATGCCATTATGGTGTTAAGCACAACTGCACAGGCACCGTTATAGAAGGAAAACACACGTGACAAGAGAAGCTACACAACTTATTACAAAGTTGTGTTAAACACCCAATATGTTCAAAATGCATCTCCCTTGGCTCAACCACACAGATCTAATCTGGGTCCAACTGAGAAGTCATGTGAGTGCAATTGTTAAAAAGAGGGCCTCAAAATCAAGAAGGATCGCTATCACTGCACATATGCCATGATAGCGCTATATTCGCGACATGAGTCTGTTATAGCACTAACGAAGTCAAAACTTTATGAAACTTGACACTCATAACGCTATCGTGTCTACTTGCGTGTTTACAGTGTGTTTAATGAATTTGGATGAGCAAACGGATGACTTGTGGACATCACGTGACAAGAAAAGCTATACAATGAACTACTAAGTGATGTTTAACAACCTAAATGCCCCTTCCCTAGCTCAAATGCACAGATCTAAGTTGGCCGCGAAGCCATGTGAGTGTGACCCTGTAAAAAGAGGGCCCTAAAATTAAGAAGGATCGCCATCACTGCACCTGCGCCGTGACAGCACCATATTCGCGACATAAGTCGGTTATGGCAATAACAAGGTCAAAACTTCATGAAACTTGACATTCATGACCCCACGTTATCCACTTACATGAGGACCCTAAAATTAAGAAGGATCGCCATCATTGTACCTATGCCTTGATAGCACTATATTCACGGCAAGAGTCCGTTATGGCAATAACAAGGTCGAAACTTCATGAAACTTGACACTCATGACCCCACCTTATCTACTTACGTGTTTGCAGTGTGTTTACTGAATTCGGATACACAAACGTATGAGTCGTGGACATCATGTAACAAGATAGGCTACACAGTATACTACTAAGTCATGTTTAACACTCTATATGTGTAAAATGCCCCTCCCCTGGCTTGACCGCATTGATCTAAGTTTAGTCCAGCCAGGAAGCTATGTAAGCGCAACCCGATAAAAAGAGGGCCCCAAAATCAAGAAGGATCGCCATAACTGCATCTATGTCGTGATATCACCATATTCGCGGCATGAGTCCGTTATGGCACTAACAAAGTCAAAATTTTATAAAACTTGACACGTATGACCCTACCATGTCAACTTGCGTGTTGCCAATGTGTTTAATGAATTTGGATGAGTAAACGGATGACCTGTGGACATCACGTGACAAGACAAGCTACACAATGTACTACTAAGTAATGTTTAATACCCTTTATGTGCAAAATGCCCCTATCCTGGCTTGAATGCATTGATCTAAGCTTAGTCCAATCGAGAAGACATATGAGTACAACCTGGTAAAAGGAGGGTCCCAAAATCAGAAAGGATTGCCATCACTGCACCTATGCCATGATGGCGCTATATTCGCGGTATGAATTCGTTATGGTACTAACGAAGTCGAAACATATGAGTACAACCCAGTAAAAGGAGGGCCCCAAAATCCAAAAGAATCGCCGTCACTTCAACTATACCGTTATAGTACCATTGTCGCGGAATGCCTCCGTTATAGCATTAACGAAGTCAAAACTTTATGAAACTTGACACTTATGACCCCCACCATGTCCGCCTATATATTTCCAGTGTGTTTTATGAATTTTCATGAGCGAACGGATGGGTTGTGGACGTCACGTAACCAACGAGTTATGGATGATAATTGTGCATTTGTACGCTTATTTAAGGGAGTAACTGAAGAACTCGAAACTAACTTGAGCGGATTTATACTCACAATTGTTTAAATTTCATATTTGTAGGTTAAGAATATTGGACGAAAACAAAACAAAAGAGGACAAAATTACCAATTTCACAAAGAAATTTCTATGGTCCTCATAAATTCATTTAAAAGTTATATAAAGTGGAACTTCTTTAGGTACAAAGAGATACCATTGCAATTTATCACAATCAATCTTTGAGGGTGGAAATATAAACATAGACATGCAGGTACAACCGATTTCATCTCCATCTCATAGATGCCACTATCCACTCCAAGTACCCCTTGAGTTTTATTGTATAGTTTTACGTATGAGATGCTCTTTGAAGCACAAACCTGTTTCAACTTTATTCGTCACACTCTACTGCTCTCCACGTCCAAGATCCATTATTTTTCTTCACAAATTCGCTCCTATAACAAACATTTATCCACAATATATCTACATTGTCCATTATTGCATCACAACAAGAACTAAATTGATTTTAGTTCATAACCATTGCTCTACCCAATTTTTGTCGAACTAATACTACTTAAGTGAAAACAAAAATTATCAAAGTATGGCTGTCACATACCAACCATCATACTACAATCATAGACAGCACAATCATAAACAAATGGAATGAATTTTCAACATATAAAACTACGAACAAATTAGCAAAGGCAATACACACCATTGAAAACATAATTTTACATATGCTCAAAATTAGTTAAACTGTGGGGTAGAAATCCAAACTCAAAAAGAAAATGAAAATTATGTTCTGAGTACTATAACGGCATGAATGTCATGATATGGTACAGATCACGTCATGTATACCGTGATATCACCTGAAGCACAATATCATATCAACACAAATATGTAGGTTCTGTGCTTCTATCACAACTATGTAGAAGGAAAACATTGGTTCAAGGTGGCATAACGGCATTAATGCGGTTATGTATTACAAATCACGGCACACATTCTATGATCTCAACTGAAGCACCATATCGTTATTAGAATATTGACATTGATTCTAAAAATCATTTGAAACTATATGAAAACAAAAAAATTGTTCAAACTAACATAACAGCCTACATGCCGTTATTTTGTACATATCACAACACGTATGCCGTGATCTTGATCTAACCCTCATTATTCCCTATACAAGGAGGATACAGACTCTTATTATTCCCAGAACTGTAAGCAAATTAAGTTTCCTATTTTATATTGATCTTTTTTGTTCTTCAAAGCCTTTTGAAGTTTTTGTGGCATACCTGAATATATAAACATAATTGCCCTTTTTTAAATAAACAAATTTGCATATTTTGATCCTTCTTGGAGACACATTTTGAGATGCTCATATAGCAATTGGCGTCATCAGTTTTATAAAGGCAGCTCTTGCAATTTCCCACAAAACAGCCAATGTTCTTGGTTTTTTCCCTCCGTTTTAGACGTTATCTCCTTTTTGCAATGGAAAGCTTGAGTCAGGATTAGTAGTGGGGGTTAGGTGAGGGGTGGAGGGTGAATTTTTATTTATATTTTGGTTTTATTAGTTAGGTACTCTATTTAGACAAAAGTTATAGAAAATACTTTTTTTAAAAAAATTTGTGTTGAAATCTTCTTTTATAAATAAAACGCCCAAAAACATGATAAAGCTATTAAAAAAAATTTAAAAAGAAAAAAAAAAACTCTAACGAACTAAACAGAAAGGCCAAAAAGGCAGAAGAGAATGTTCTTAAGAGTGAAGAACAGAAGAAGAAGAAGGAGGAGAAGAAGAAGAAGAAGAAGTCTGTCCGGCGCCTCCACACCAGTCAATCGTCATCCCGTCCAGCTAGCCCTGCTAGTTTTGACCACCACACCACACACCTGGCACCCAAAAAAGCAAGCCAAAGGTAAGTTCTTCCTATTCCTAAATCCTAATTCCGAAATTCGTAACTCTCAATTGGCTTTGGCAAAGAAGATGATCCTTAATTTTGCAGCCATATATGACAATGGAAGGATGAATCATGAATATAATGATTTCAATTTTCATGTGAACACTTAGAGAAATTGAAAACCAAGTGGGAGTTAAGTTTTTATTTTTATATTTTATTTCTTGCGTGTTTAATTATAGGACGTGTAAATGAAATGTATACATGTGTGGAGTTTGAACATATTTAAGTGAAGTGTATGTGTAAACCAATCACAATAGAATGATTGGTTTGTTTTTTGAAGTTTTTGATTTTTGAAATCGAATTTTTGCTACCTTTTAATTCTTTTTTTTTTTTTTTTTGGGTAGAAACATAGACATGAGACATTGAGACACAAAACTTCGTTATTTTGTGATTGGATGCTTTTTTTTAATTGATAATTTTAAGTTTTGTTTAATAGATTTTTTCATATGGTTAGCATTTAGTAATGGTAGCTGTGCAATGAAACTTTGGATGCTTTTTAGTTTTGTTTAATTGGTATGAATTCAGAGGATTGTTTTGTTTTATTGCCTTTGTAACTGGATGCTTTTGTTTAAAGCTTGTAGGACAATTGAATTAGAAAGAGTTACTAGTATATCTCATCCATATATTGCACGGGAAGAATAATTCCAAAAAACTTCAATACTAATCTATAAATATTTATAGAATAGAGCATAAGCAAAATTTGTGTTGTAGAATGGATTATCAAGTGGATTCAAAAGAAAATAAAATAAGAAATAATAAAACTATAATAATTTGCATGTTCAGCGATCGATTTCTGAATATACATAAGAGCCCTTACAATGTTTCAAAGTTGCCAAGTCAAACCAATGCAGAAGCACCACAAAATTACCTTATGGAACTTAGCATTTGATAAACAAATGGCTTCATTACATATTTTTAATCATGAAACCTGCACAAAAGTGCTGGAATCTATACAAAGTACAAATATTATATCCAACAATAAGAACAATTTTCGAGCTCTCTTCGACTTAATCAATTGATTCCCTCCGACAGTTTATCATCATAGATGCAATCGGTGTTCAAAGGAGAAGATTTCTTCCATAAGCCACATTGCCTTATTTTTTAAGATCTCCTGCAGTAAACACATGTAAATGAAACTTGACCTTCAACTATGATTAAATTCAAAATAAGTCAATAAAATTAATTAGCAAATGAAATACCATAGGCTTAAATTTAATCTGGTAATAGAAACATTCTTAAAAAATATTGATGCATGAAGATATCAAGATGGCTGAAAGATCTTGAAAATTGTTCAAAAGATCCAAAGGATGCATAAATCACAATTTCAAGAATTTGAAGAAAATAATGGCACACCACACTCACTGTTGCTGTTCTGATTTTATATCTGTAAATTGTACAAGCAATTCCTTTCTGATTGAATGAATTGCAGCCAAGAATCAAACCCTAAAAATTAGGAAAATACACATCAGATTATATCATATTCTAACGACATAACTTGGCTGTATATACACAGGGCATAATGGTAATGCAATCCATACTTACAAAAACATGGACATTAAAACGTAAAGGTAAGCAACACGTTTTCTTTGCTTTAGCTTGCTTAGGAATAAGGCAGTGAATAGCTAAACTTTGACACCCCCATTCAAGCTAGAGCGTACCTGAATAACTCCTAGATTTTTCTTTTAAAAAGGCAAACCTTGATCAGGAGAGTGGCTTTGTAAGCAAGTCTGCTATCTGGTCTGCAGCTGGTACATATCTAATTTCCAGCCTTTTGTCAATTACTTTTTCTATAACATAATGAACATCTGGTTCAATATGTTTTCTTCTTGCGTGATAAACTGGGTTAGAGGCTAAAGCACTAGTTGATAGATTATCAACCATAAGATGGAAGTCATCTGTTCCTTTTGATTGATTTCACTGAGTAGAGATTCTATCCAAGAAATTTCAGCTGCTGCCAATGCAAGTCCCCTATATTCTGATTCAGTGGATGACCTTGATACCAGTTGTTGTTTCTTTGATGACCATGAGGTGAGTCTCCTAAATAAATGCAAAAACCAGCTGTGGACCTTCTATCATCCGGGCATGATGTCCAATCAGTATCAGCAAAGCCTTCAATGTTCAGTCTATCTGATTTTTAAATTAGGATACCATGCTGCATCGTACCTTTCAAATATTTGAATACCTTTTTTACTGCATTCCAATGTAAATCAGTTGGCTACTGTAAAAGTTGGGTAAGCCTATTGACTGCAAAGATTATATCAGGTCCAGTGTGAACCTAGTAATGAAGTCCACCAATAGCCCTTCTAAATAGAGTTACATCATTCATTAGTTTGCCATCATTTTTTGAAATCAACTTCCCTGAATTCATCAGAGTGGATGAAGGTTTCAAATTCTAAAAATTAAATCTCTTCAATAAATCAGCAATATTGAGGAAGATGAAGTCTACAAGCATCTCTTTTAAACTTAATTCCCAAGAAGTGATGCAATTCACCCATATCTTTAATGCAAACTCTCTGTTCAGTCTATCAATGAAGTTCTGTAGAAATGCATTATCACTCCCAGCGATTACTATATCATCTACATGGACTAAGGCAAAAATTATTTACCTTAGACTCTTGTAGAAAAATAGAGAATTATCAGCTTTTGATTGCCAGAACTTCTAACTCAACAGTGTTCCCTTTAACTTCTCATACCATGCTCTAGGTGCCCGCTTGAGTGCATATAATGCCTTTTTTAGTTTGCACACAAATTCAAGTTTTGCCCTATCTATCAATCCCTCTGGTTGCTTCAGATAGACCTCTTCATTTATGGTTCTATTCAAGAATGCATTGTTTATATCCACTTGTCTAATATTCCAATTCTTTGATACAGCCAAGGTGAGGATGATCCTCAGAGTATGAGATTTAATAACTTGATTTAATAACTGGGCTAAAAGTTTCATAGAAATCAATGCCTTCCCTTTGTAAAAATCCCCCTGCAACAAATCTGGCCTTGTATTGTTGTATGCTGCCAACTTGATCATATTTAATTCTAAAAACCCATTTTGTATCAATAACCTTTTGTCCTTGCTTAGAAGGCACTAAATCCCAAGTTTTATTCTTCATCAATGCATTATATTCCCTATTCATTGCATTACTCTAGTTTTTATCACACAAGGCCTCAGACACAGAATTAGGTTCAAGTGCAAATTGACTCCATTAAATTTAAACTCCATAGCACTAGCAAGATAGGTTTTAGGTTTAAAGATACCTCCCTTGCTTCTGGTGATCATGGGGGTGACCTATTTGTCTTTGCTCTTGAATATGTGGTTCTGCCAGAATTTATTCATCACGCTCATCACTTTCTTGTTGTTTATCTAACTGCCGACTATGTGGCAAAACATCATCATCCATTTCTGCAAAAGTTTCTTGACAAAACTCCTGTTCCATAACACCCTTATATATGTTTTCACCTTGAGGATCCACTATTGAATGAGATTGATTATTGACAGATGCATCAAGCTGGTTTGCATCAAGCTGGTTTAAGTTTGACACATATCTGTTTGTAGGATTAAAACAGGGCAATTTCTATATAGCAACCTATGTAAAATTTGGATCTGAGTGTTTGTTGGTAAAGCCTTGAGAGAAGGGAAACTCATGAGTACTGCTACCATGTCTGGAAAGATATATTCTACCAGTGGAACTGAGAAACTTAAATCCTTATGAGTATTGCTATAACCAAGGAACACACACTTTGTTGAATGAAAACTGAACTTGTACTATTGATAAGGCCTGAGACATGGAAAGCGCACACAACCAAAAACCTTAAGTTGATTACAATCCAAGGGTTCTTTGTGAAGTGTTTCAAAGGGTGAGTTCATGTTTAAAACAGGAGTTGGGAGTCTGTTAATTAAATGTACTGCTCTGCGGAATGCCTCCCACCAATAAAATAAAGGCATTTTAGCTTGAGCCAAAATAGCAAGACTTGTTTCAGAAATGTGTCTGTGTTTCCTTTCTATCCTTCCATTTTATGCTGATGTATGGGGACTAGAATTCCTTACTTCAATTCCAGAGTTTTGAAAAACAATTTAGAGGCTTTTATACTGTCCTCCTCCATCACATTGAGTGGCTTTGATTTTTCTATCAAATTTGTTTTCAACTAGTTTTTTGAATTGTGTAAATACATTCAATGTCTCAGATTTTTGTTTTAAAGGAGAGGTCCAAGAAAACTGCTGTAATCACCAACAAATAGCGCATAATATCTAAAGCCAACTGTGGATTTAACAGAGGCTGGTCCCTATAGATCTGTGTGGATAAGAGCAAGTGGAAATTTAGCTCTGGATTGTGAATTCTTAAAAGGTAGAGCATGGGATTTAGTTAATTGACAAGCATCACAAAACTGATAACTTTTATTGCTGATTGATGATTGATTACATGAATTAAAGACCTTGGACAAGACACTGGCATTAGGATGACCAAGACTCCTATGCCATAGACTTAACTTAGACTCCTCATAATTAGGAACAGATGATTGCACTAAACTCAACATAAAAGACTAAAACAGGGTATTTAGTTTCTTGGCTAAACTCAACATAAGAGGAGTTGTGAACATTAAGCTGATACAAACCATCCCTAAGCTTTCCCAGCATCAGCACCTCTTGAGTGATTTTGTCCTTCACAACAAAGAAATCAGAGTGAAACTCAAGGAAACATTATCATATGCGAGTTGTGACACACTAAGTAAATTTCTTTTGATTTCAGGCACATAGAGCATTCTGCTTAAAGTTAATGATTTTGTGTGAAATTTTTAGCTTATGTCCATTAATACCAACCAAACACTGCCTACCATTATACTCAGTAACCTCAGTTAAATTTTCAGCCATTCCTGTTACATGATTTGAAGCATAGTTATCAAAATCGGACCGGAGATCGGCTGGTTGGAACGGAAAACCGGTGACCTGGCCAAGTGTCCGGTCCGGTTAACAATTGTTTTACAATATGTAATTGAACTGAAATTGACCCGGCTGACCCGGTGACCCAAAAACTAAAGAACCGCCTGGGTTGTTGCGCATCAAGGGAATTTAGAACTTGACATCTTTTAACCAATATTTTTCACCTAATAACCACTCTCCTTTTTCATCGCCATTCTCTCATTGCAGTCCAGCCATCCAATAATAACAATTCGCAAGCCTACCGATCTCAAAAAAAAAAAAAATAAATAATAATAATAATAATCACAAGCCAAAAATTCCAATTCAAGGTCTGTTTCTTCTCTTCTTCATATTGCCACATCGTTGTCTCAACGATGAAGTATTGTTTTTAATTCCTAGCTCGTATTGTTTTTAATTCATATTA
Organism: Nyctanthes arbor-tristis; assembly: GCA_963692815.1. Taxonomy (NCBI): domain Eukaryota; kingdom Viridiplantae; phylum Streptophyta; class Magnoliopsida; order Lamiales; family Oleaceae; genus Nyctanthes; species Nyctanthes arbor-tristis. The sequence continues at coordinate 35,336 of CAVNYN010225714.1, read as the reverse complement.
CCACATCGTTGTTTTAAACATTTATGAAGTTTTTTTTTTTTTTTGGTTGGTGCTTAGATCACATGACAATGTTTTTATTAGTAAAAAAAAAATATTTATTGGTTTCATTTTCACTTGTGTAATGATATTTAATTATAAAATTATAGTAGAATTGACACTAATGGCAATTATTCATGCTATATTTGTCAAAAATAATTCAACGGGTTGATCAGAATTGACCCGTCGGTTCGACCGCCGAGTCACCAGTTTAACCAGTGAACCAATAACCTAGGTCCTAGGCCGGTTCAATGTCCGAGCCGAGTTGAGTTGAACCAGATTAACAGAGGCTTGGTTTATGTTTAGTGAGGCCAAATTGTTCCTCAGAGAGTTAAGCTGCTCAATTCTACTCTCATATGTCATGAGAACTGATTGCAACTCAGTCCATGAAATCTGATCCCTACTGTTAATTTGAACCACAATAGGGGTATATTCTTCATCCAAACCAGCTAGCACTTGATTAACTAAATCAGCATGAGGAACGGGCTTACCAGCAATTTCAAGATTCTCTGCTAACTGTCTCAGTATGCTTAAATACTGATCGATAGACATTGAACCCTTCCTGGTCCTTTGCATCTCAACAGAAGAAATATAATGCGAGACTTGTTCATCACGCCAAAAGTCACTTCCTCAGCTTTCCACAATTTGGCTGAACTTGTTGCTCCCATAACTCTAACGAGAATCTCTGGTATCATTGTAGAGTATTACCAACCCATCAATAGTTGGTCCAGTGATATCCACCTTCTGTACTCTGGATTTTCAGTGGTTTCAATAGCGGTACCAGTATCAGTTATAAACTGTGCAACAATGGTCTTCGCAGGGCACTGATTTTCACCATTGATGAACCCCTCCAGATTATGCCCTCTCACAGTAGGCATAATCAAATGCTTCCAGAGAAGAAAATTGTTCTTCTCAAGCTTGACAGCAGGGGTTTGAGTGAGAGAGACTCCAATCGAGGAACTTTGATTGCCAACCAACAAGGCATCATGGAGTTTTGCTTGAATTCTGTTAGGTTGCTGTATTTTCAGAGCTTTGATTAGCCATTGAAAGAGGCTTTGATACCAAATCACAATTTCAAGAATTTGAGGAAAATAATGGCACACCACACTTGGCGCTGCTCTTCTGATTTTATATCTGTAAATTGTACAGGCAATTCCTTTATGTACAAATGAATTACAGCCAAGAATCAAACCCTAAAAATTAGGAAAATACACATCAGATTCTATCCTATTCTAACTACATAAGTTAGCTGTATATATACAAGGCATAATAGTAATACAATGCATACCTACAAAAACGTGGACGCTAAAACGTAAAGGTGCGCAATACGTTCTCTTTGCTCTAACCGGCTTAGGAATAAGGCAGTGAACAGCTAAACCTTGACAGCATACAGTTAGTATAGTAGGATCCTAAAAAGCACAACCTTCCAATAAAATCCGAGTTGAACCTTAAATTTGTATTTCCAACATCCTCAAAAGACACTTCTATTTCTCACTAAATACTTCTAAACAACCTAAATAGAAGTTAACCATTTTTCTTCTAGATACACAAACATTAGTCCTAACTATCCAATTCTACTATGGCAACCAAGATCATCATAAAAATCCTGAGAAAATATAAAATTGAAAAGATAGAAAAATGCAAGCTTCAAACAAAAAAATCCTAAGTCAGTTTCCAAAAACGAATGTCAGAAACTACCTAAACATGAGTCGTTAGTCAGTTTCCTGTAACCAAAAAATAGATGAAGGCTGTGACGAAGGAAAAACAACACCAGATATCAGCACGGCTGGTAGTAAGAAATCTGGCAAGTTTCCATCAATGAAGGAAAACTTGCTTAAGCTTTGAAAGAAACCTCAGTGTTTAAGAAGGAACAAACAATGAAAAAGAAACAGAATGGAAGGAGAATATACCTACATTGGGAGAACATCAGACAAATTATTTATGGGGAATCACCAAATCTGTCTCCATGTTCCAAGAAATCTGAGAAGTATAAAATATATATGTTTCATTTAATTTCAAAATCTAATAATCTAATACAACGAACTGAAATAACACAGCAGGTTAATGAAGTATGTACTATAAACAATGTGTAAGTTCATATTAAAGAATCATTAAAAATTACCTACCTCAAGAATATGAAAGAATATCCAGCAACTAACTCTTTAGAAGTGTAAAAGGTACTCCATCGCGTTGTAAGCAAGTGCCTACTTGACTTGCCTGATCTAGTTTAAAAAGATAAATACATGTTTTTTCCGTCCATGAAATTTGAGTATATCATATCAATAGCCTCCACATTTTCTTCCTTTCACATATTGAGAATCTAATAAATGCATTTTCTAGCTTGAACTATCTTATACTTAAGATATTTTTACAGATCACTGCTTTCTCAACTCTCACGTGCTACTTAATGGAAAAGTTAGAAAAAATAAAACTCCAATCCACTTTATAGAAGTATCCACGACAAATACAATTTTATAATCAAAATCATATGAAGAATACAAACATACAGTGTGAAAGATTTATAATCAAAATTAACACCTGCATCAGAAACGATAATTTAAAGGCAAATTGCTATAGCAAAGTTAAACATGTATATAACACACACACACATATACATTCATGAATAACTAAACATATTGCTGTAAAAATTAAAACTCAAGGGATGACAACATGTGCTTGTACTTAAAACTCAACTGCTAGACTAATTAACATGCTCTGCAAAATAAGATGATACCTCATTCTAAGGACACTATTTATCTTATGAATAGCATGCATGACTTAGCAAGTACATACGTACTTGAAGTGTATTTATATGCAGTAAACTCAACACAAATAACAATTTTTTGTCATGTTGGATGCAACATATATTGTCTATATTAATTAGAACAATCCAGCTATGTTATGCGAGTATATATATGCTTGCACTAATCTAATTGGTTAACATAAAATCCAAAACCCAAGTAATTACCCAATCCGAGTGAAACAACTGAAATTCCATTAAACAACTGAAATCAAAATTAAGAAGAAATCAAAACCTCTTACAGAATGAAATTAAATAAACCCAAAGGTATAAAATATAGCCTAATGGAAACATCAAACTCATCAATAACTCGTCATGTAATGCTAAACGTTACCTTTGAATCTCGTAAAAAATGTGATGGGATAAAATATGGTCAATGAGTAAGAAAGCAAAAAAATTCTGTTTCAGAAAAAAAGAATCCGGTCAATGAGTAAGAAAGCAAAGAAATCTATATAAGGACGGCACCTAGTGTAATAATGACACCAAATTAATCTAATGGATTATTTATCCATACAATGTTCTGCCATCCGTTGAGGATGTAAAAATGATAAGTATATATAAGAATAAACATTTAAATATATTCTCCTTAATCAATAAAGTTTCCATGAAACAAACCTTATCACTCCTAATTTGCTGCAATGTGAGTGGTGTGGCCGTCCGATTTATTATTCTCACCACTGGTGCTCAATTGGCTAGTACCCATACTTCAAGCCAGCTTCCTCATCCTCTGCCTACCGATGGAAATAAGTGTGACAGAAGTTCATCACCTAGAAAATTACAAAGTCAGGTTAATAAATCTACAATCACATAATCATGTAAAATCCTTGAGCACTACATATTATGGGGAAAACACTCATAGAAAGGCAATTAATTAAATAGGCTTTCTTTAATACTTGTTCATCTTCATTAAAATATAACTCTAAAATAGAACTTACAAATAATAATTCCCCAACAAGTAAACCGTAACTACCCTAACGTGTAATAAGCTAATAAGTAGCTTTTACATGGTAGAAGTTAAAGCTTAGGAAGCTAAACCTCTGAGCGTATGTTAAAATACTTGTTCATCTTTATTCAAAAACTCAAAACTGAAATTATTAAATCAAAATTCCAAATAACAGTAGACGGCCTTCTTTAGATCGTTTAATTCAAAGAGTGAGATTCTTGCAAACAAGACAGCAGTTACAGTAGCCTGATTGCAAAGAATAATAACATACAATAACGTTATAGCCAAAAGCAATTATTTCAAATACCTCAAAAGAGTTAAAAAGTTTCATGGAGGGAAAAAGGGACAGGAAACCTGGATTTTTCTGAGCAAATGAGAATCCCACAAAAGGCTGATTCAATAGTTATAACGGATGTAGAATAGTAAATCATTAGCAACTTAAATTTTGGAGTGGTTCTACATTATTTCTAATAACAAATAAGAAATTAACGATTAATAACAAAATTAGTATTTCCGTCCGCCAGGGTGGAGAAACTCAGTAACAAAAACTCCAAACTTCTCTTGAAGGACCATCAAATAATCGGCAAAAAAAAAAAATAATAACTGGCAAAGAATCTTAATCAATATACCAAAAGCTAATGAAAAATATACTCACCTTCCAATCTGGAGAACCTTCATGAATTCAGACCAAATTTGTGGATCGCGAACCTGATTTGTCAATCTCAAATGAAACTCACCTGAAATCCCCGATAAAACACACTTGAGAACCGTAGCATATCTCCCATTCAACCACCAAGGTCCGCCAAAGAATCGCTGATCAACACCGAGAAAGGGATAGACGAGAAAGGGAGTAGCAATGTGGAGCCAGAAATTGGAGAAAGAGATGGAGAAGAAGGCGTGAACTGTGGCTGCAATGCATTTGTGATTGTTCCCTTCCCAAGAAAAGAACACGTGATACACGTCTTTGGCCTTGGAGGTAGGGATGGTAACGGGGCGGGTCGGGGCGGGTCGGGTCGGGTTTGGCCTTCCCCGTCCCCGCCCCGAATTTTTTTACTCCGCTCCGACCCCGTCCCGATCCCAGAGTGAGTCGGGACGGGCGGGGTCGGGGCGGGTCGGGTATAGGAAAATCCCTTACATCTGTCCCGATTATTTTTTTGGTAAAATCCCTATATTCTTTTTTTTGTTGGCACTAATTCACAAGTCAGAGGTAGCGCAATTGGTTAAAAGTTGGGGTAAGTTGGACTGATGGTTGAGGGTTCGATTCAACCTGAACACCAAATTTTTTTTTTTTAATTAAGTTGAAAGTTTCGGGTTTTCGAGGCGGGACGGGGCACCCCAAACCGACCCTGCCCCGAATCTGAAACGGGGCACAGATTTGTGCCCCGTCCCCGCCCCGTTTATAAAACGGGGCGGGGAATCCCCGCTTTTATGCCATCCCCACTTGGCGGAGAACAAAGGTGGACGAAAAAATTTGCCCAAAAAATTAATTTTAAAAAAGGGTAAAGTTGGCTGAGTTTGGGCAGGATATTGAAGGTGAGACTCGTTCAAGCTCAGCCACTTCAGTAATCAATACATAGTATAGATATAGATTATATATCATAGCTCGGAAAAGAAAAAAGCTTTAATACAAGGTCAAGCGGGAGACCTTGATAACTACTTTAGCAAGAAAAAGTTGTTGAAAAATGGATGAAAGATTTAATTGTGAAGATTTGATTAGTGTTTTTGTGTCCAAAAATTCATGACGTGTGACACTTAGGTAACTTAATGCATTTTGGTGATAATACACAGTTATTGTTTTGGTTTCACTTTTTATGTTTTGTTTCATGAAAGAAGGTAATTATTTGTCACTAAGTCGAGGGCTTATTTTTCAAAGGTCTCCTTAGGCCTTAGAAATTACAGGACTGGCCTTAGATGTGATCTAAAAGTGATGATTTTCACAATATGTAGAGAAGCCTTTGCAAAATAGCCTTAATTTACCATCTCACGGAAAAATATTTTAAAAGTAAGATAGTAAAATTACCATATTTTGTAAAAGATCTTTGTGAAACTTCTCTTAAAATAACATTTCCCCAAAGTGAGATGAAATGCCAAACAAATAATCTTATCACAATGGTATAAAAAACTGAATAAATATCCATTTACATCTTATGTCATTTCCTATATTTTTTCTTATCCTGTAATAATCAAAGTAACGAGGAAAGCTACCAGCCTGCCAAGTGCTCTGACTGAAAATTCAATTTGCACTCTTCCCCTCTCACAGAAATCTCTCCGGTGAAGAACCCCAAATGCCGATCTGCGCTTCATCGTCTTCCAGTTCGAGCTTTGAGTCCAGCTCAACTAGATCGTGGATTATTCACGGCCTTGCAGTGGGAGCTGCGGCCGCCATGGCACTCGGTTCCCACGCCTACTTGTATTATCGGCGATCCGGAAGGTTCCGGAGCCGGGTTGTCGGGATCATACCCGCCCGTTTTGCTTCATCCAGGTTCCAGGGCAAGCCACTTGTTCAAATCCTCGGCAAGCCCATGATCCAAGTATTTCCGCTTCCTTTTTCCTCCTTTTAATGCTATCAATGCTTCGTTTTGATTTGAATTATTGAAGATTAAATTTGATTAAAATAAATGTGGCCACTCTAAAAGGGCTTAAAGGATTTTGTGACTACTTATCATTCATTTGCGGTAGTGTTGTAATATTATGAATCCGTTAGTCCTTTCAAGCTATCTATTTAATAGTAGATGTGACTTTTTTTTTTTTTTGGATGGAATTTTTTAATGTGAGATTTCATTTTGGCTAAAAGAAGAATCCTAGAATTGGAGTGCATGTATAAATTATGAACAGCGCGTTCATGCTTATTCATCCTGGAAAAGCCATGTTTGCATAAAGAATTATGCATACATTAACACAGAGTGATGTGTCGAAATTATGGGAAATGATGTTGTGTGAGATGTGATGCGTGAGAAAACAGATTTCAGTCTGAGTGTGATTGTGTAAGGTATCTATGTAATTGTAGAATAACACTATTCATCCTTATAATGATTTATCACAGAGAACGTGGGAGCGGGCAAAAATCGCGTCTTCATTGGATCATATTGGTACAGCTTCATTTCATTTTGCTTTATATCTTCTTAGGTAGAAATACTGAGATACATACAAACTACAAAGACTAGAGTTTCTTGTGGTTTCTTATTGGGTGCTTATTTGTTAATGCAGTTGTGGCAACAGATGATGATAAAATTGCAGAATGCTGTAAAGGATTTGGTGCTGATGTGATAATGACATCAGAATCATGTCGAAATGGTAAGATAAGTCCTCCTATCTGCTACAATTCGGGAAACTTATTATCATTAGACATATGGCTAACTTTTGGCATTTACGAATTTTCTAGGCACAGAGCGATGTAATGAAGCACATCAAAAGCTTGGCAATAAGTACGACATTGTTGTCAATATTCAGGGGGATGAACCTCTTATAGAACCTGAAGTAATAGACGGCATAGTAAAGGCTCTGCAGGTAACATTTTAGTTTGTATACTTCGCAGATGAAATGAAAGTAAACACTATTAGGAAGAATGCAAAGATATGATCTTAAACCCAACCCTCCTCCCACCCCCACCCCCCACCACAAAAAAATAAAAAAATAAAAAAAAAAAGGAAAAGGAAGAAGGAGGAAAAAAAAGAAGGGAAAAAGAAGGGAAAAAATGAAAAAAAGAATAGATATTAAAGATAGGGAATTAGGGATGTGAAGCCGGACCTCAAATTTGGTTGTTTAGTATCTCTTATCTCCATCAAGATAAAAATTGACGCCATATCCAAAATTCAATGTCAACATCCTAAAATGAGCTGCAAGTGCATTGAAAATATCTATTTCAATAGGATAGTACAACCACTCTAAAACAGCCTACAACTTGTAGTGCATATGCATATAGGCCATATTGAAGCATGTGGATTACGTTTAAGAGCTAGACATTCTCAACGTCCCATTCTTTTTGAAGGATGAATGATTTTTAGTAGATATGCTGCTACGAACCTTAGTGAATGTAAAACACGCCTGATGGTTTCAACTTAGGATAGTCTGATGGGCAATGTTAAGGAGATTGGGCTGTGTTCTTGTGGTTTCTCACTTTAGGTCTTAATTGATCTATTTATTAATTGCCACACTGAACTGCATATGTTCTTAGCCTGTGCATGAAATGAAAATCTGGAAGCAAATATCAAATTGCATAATCTAAGCGGTGGAATAAACTATCTTGACACACCTTTCATCAGCTTTCTCTTCTCTTTTGAGATAGTAATAAGACGAACTGTGGCTGTAAAAATTCTCTGCAGTATATTATTAAATTTAAAATTTGAGATTTCAAATTCTCTTGTAAAAATTTTGATTAATTGGAAAAAACGTGATTCGTCTGTGGTTGATACTTATATTGATTCTTGGCTGTTTCATGCAACTCAAGTGAGACATATGACTTGCACAGGCTGCGCCAGATGCAGTCTTCAGCACTGCAGTTACTGGTTTGAAAGCCGAAGATGCATTTGATCCAAATCGTGTTAAATGTGTGGTGGACAATCATGGATATGCGATTTATTTTTCACGAGGACTTGTACCGTTTAACAAGTCAGTTCTTCTCTTTTTTGTAATCGTTTTGCAGAACTATAATATAGTTAAATGTCGCTATTAGTTTCAATGCATTGAGACAGGTCCGGAAGGTTCAATCCTCAGTTTCCATACTTGCTTCATCTGGGAATTCAGGTATCTATGGAATTAAGGCTCATTTGAATCACCAATTGTTCTGCATTTTGTCCGATTTTCCTTTTTATTCGAGGATGTGGAGCCATATCTTTTCTTCTCTCTACTAGCTCCTCTCTTTAAGATGGATTTGGCTTTTTTTCTCATGCTTGTGGTTTAATTTATCATGCATATGTTGTGCCTTCTTATTCTATTGTATTTCTAAATTTTGAGAATTCTCTAGTGCAAATTTAAGAATTTTTAGATTTAAACCGATTGACTCTTCACTTATTTTTCTTTTCTCTCTCCCTCTAATTTATTTTAATTAGGTTAGTTGATTTATATATGGAATTCCAAATGTTTCTTGGCTTTTTCTTTTACTGAGTGGAAAACCAGAGATGCATAAGAAGATTACATTTGGTACTTTTGAAAACGTTGACCTTAAAGATTAGCTGAACTAGTTGTTCCCACCAATTTTAAATTTCATTTACTAATTACAACACTTCGATTTTTGTCAACTAGAAATCACAACGTGTTAATAGTTACTCCTGCTGACTGAAGTGAAATGATTTAAGGAGAGATTAATGTTTAGATCATAATTTATTCTTGATTGTTGCAATAGTGTAAATAAATCTTATTTGGAATAACATAGCTTCAGTTGGACAGAAATATAATTTATGGAATAAATTATCGGACTTTGATGGACCCATTGATGCCTCTAATTTGTGCTATATGTTTTTCGATAATCTACTTGAAAGGCACGTATATAAAAATAGGATGAAGTTAGAAATTTAAGGTAGGTAACGGAAAATACATAGCTTATGACTTAATTTCAGTATATAATGCTAGTTCTGGATTTGTTTGCAGAGCTTTGATTCAAAGTTCCTTAAGATTTATCCAGAGTTGCCACCAACTCCGCTCCAACTAGAAGAAGATCTTGAGCAGCTGAAGGTCCTGGAAAATGGATACAAAATGAAGGTGTCAATTAGAATTTTTCATATTCCCCTCTTACGGTTCCCCTTTTTCCTTTCTGAGTTGTTTTTTCATGATGTACAGCACTGCTTGCCAAGATGTTGCAGTGTCTGAAATTAGATGGCAATAAAACATCTGTGCCACAATTAACTTAAAAATTTAATTTTGATCTGCAATTTTAACTTTTAAGCAAAATGAAACCCATTATAACCAGTATGACATTACATATGTGCACTCTCCACCCATGATCACTAGGTCCAGGACATCAATTTTACTTTCTTCATTCTCCCAAGTTCATTCATAAATGCTATAGTGCTGAATGCATTGCTGCAAAGTTCACTGCAGTGATTGTATTTTCAGATGCTTGTATTATAACTAAAATGACTCTAGAAAACTTTTAGAAGACAACTTTTTCCCCCATTTTTCACCAATATTTCCTCTAGTTTTGAACTATCTAATATGTTACAGAATAACTATGCGTTTTTTTTTTTTTTTTTTTATCATTACGTGGTGGTCATAATTCCCCTTTACCCCTTAAAAAGACAGTGTATGATTATCTAAAAGCTATATGCAGAAAATAGCTTATTAGTCGTATGTTACGGTTGAATAAATGTCTAATTCTCTGAACCCCCTCCCTTGTCTCATATGCAGGTGATAAAAGTTGACCATGAGGCCCATGGTGTTGATATCCCAGAAGATGTAGAGAAAATAGAACGATATATGCGTGAGAGAAACTTATCTTAATTTCTTCAATTCTATAGCCATTGCCATTTGCTGAGGTATCTTATTGATCTGAGGGATCTTATTGATAACACTGAGAACAAAGGGAAATCATGTTGTATTGAAGATGTCAGTTTTCTTTTAGTATAGTTATATGTTAATGGTGATTGTGTAAAGCATTTTTTTTTTTTTGGGTATAAATAGACTTCGAGGGGCTCTGAGGACTATAGTTTTTAGAACCGTTACTATGTTAGTTTGGTGGACTGATGAGAGATTAAACGAGTTCTTTTATTTATGAGTAAATCTAAGTTTTTTTTTCTTTTTTCCTTTTTTTTTAAAGAAATTTATTCATAATAACTCGCATCGATGATGAGTATATTATGTATTAGAGCAAGATTAATGTTGGTGGAAAAAAGTCAACGGGAAAAAAGCCAAGAGGAAAAAATCAAGGGGAAAAAACATATTTCCAAATAATGTGTAGGAGAAAAAGTGGAGGGAAAAATATGAATTAGACATGTGGTTGTATTTTATTGGATTACGAGGGGAGTGGGTAAAAAATAATATTTTATTGGATTGAAGGAGAATGGAAGAGGGGAAAAAACATAAAGGAGGGGCCCTCATAATGAAGAAAAAGAAGAAGTTTTATTTGATTTTAATATCACTCCTACAGAAGAAATTGATACAAATTTTCATGTATCAATTGAACCTGTATTTGACAAAGAAGAATCTCCTGATGATTCTGGCCTTTCATTAATTGACTTAGTTCAACCAGCTAAAATACCAGGAAAACCTCTTGATATTTTTGCTATTCCTTTTGACTTAGTTCAACCAGATGAGATATCAAGAGAACCCCCTGATATTTCACCTATTTCTCCTAATATGGAACTTATGGAAAGATATTTAGAAGATTGTTCATCTTTTATATCTTCTAAAACTCGTCATTTCAGTTTAATGGCAACTACTCTTCTAATGCCTAAAGTCGAACCTGACAATATGACTTACAATCTAGGTCATCTACTTAGAAATCATGTCACTCTTTATGACCAATAAATGAAGGATCTCTATACCACAGGCAAAAGAAAGCCACTCGATCCTAACTTTTAATTCAACTCAGGAATTCTCAATCTTGCTGGTATTCACCCGCAAAATTAGAATACCTATCTTGAACAATAGACTAGTGTAGTCTATCGAGACTACCAAGCTCTCCACAATAACGTTACGAATGGAGAAGCAATGGCCTAAATTGTTGAAAACTATCTTTGTGATGTTGTCAGAGCAATTTGGGAATCATACAAGGCAAAGTTTCCTGATAAGGTTGCTAACTTTGTTGCCCAAGACAATAACATCAACAATTTCTCTTATTTAATCCATAAGATAGTCACCATTGGTGATGTCAATACTGGATTAACGAATAGGCAAGCTGAAGTCATAAGAGATTTGGAACAACTACAACTTAGAAATTGTGTTAAGGTTATTCCATTAGTCCAAGACTTTTTTGCCCTTGCAGATCGGAAAGCGTCGTGTAGGCATTATTATACCCCAGAATTAAGCGCAAGATTTTTCACCAGAGGGGCGTGTACCATGGACACTGCCATCCTATCCCACATCGGTCTCCAACGCAACACCTGACCAAGTTAAATGGGCTGGTTCAAACCTCTCTTTACGAGGATCCTTTTGGGGCAGAGCTAGAGACTATGCAGCAGTTTGGTATACACCACGACCCCAAGGCACTGGTTTAGAATTTGTGCTAGGAGCGTGGTGAGAGGGGTGTGTACTATGGGCACTGTCATCTTATCCCACATCGGTCTCCAACGCAACACCTGACCAAGTTAAATGGGCTGGTTCAAACCTCTCCTTACGAGGATCTTTTTGCGGCAGAGTTAGGGACTATGCAGCAGTTTGGTATAGGCCCTCCTTTGTTTCTTCCCCTCCAAATTAACTTTTTCTCACCTCAACTTTGATACATAATTTGATATTGTTGGGGTGAGAAAACCCAAATTTAGATTTTTTCACCCCACATTAATCATGCTCTTAGAGAGAGGGAATACCCTATCTAGTCTATGGAATCTGATAAAGAAAGAGATGACCTAGATAGAGTCGGTGCGCCACTTGATTTGTAGAGTTGCTAGTTCAAGAGAAGCTAATACCATCAATTTCTTTTGACTTGGCTATACAGTCCAAAATGAGAGAAGTTGAGATGGGGTCTAGTGATATCTTCATATACCAGTTGTGCATCCATCTCAATGATCACCTCGAGCAACTGGAGTTGTTTAGCCCGGGTGATGGCTTGGTGAAATTTCTGGATCTAAGACTCCCAAGAATGGCTCTGATTTTCCCCTAATAAAAGCAGCTAAGTCGTCCCCTTCTTCCATTGTCATTACCTTTTGATGGTTAGAAGCTATACTTGAAGCATTGACGGCTTCCTTCCATTGTTGTCGATAGAGAGGGTTGCATGATTAGTAACTCTCCTTGACATAAACGCACAAGCTGGTTTCGATTGTTCCAAAGACCCCAACAAATCAAATCAGAGCAAAGCAAAGCAAAGCGGCTACTTCCCTATCCTCGCAATCCAGATTAGCTTATCCGTGAAATTGTTGCTGCTAGATTCCTAGATAGACTGGAAGAGCCCAATATTTCATCTGAAGTTTCCCAAAGCTTGAGATTGCGAGCAAATTAAAGAGACAAGTGACCCTGCTGTGTCAGATTGACTCTACGTTAATTTTCCCAACACGAATTTAAGATGATCCGTTGTAGCAAAAGGCGTCCATAGATCGCTCTAGGGATCCTTAGGAAGCATCAACACACTCATGACGTGAGTTAATGGATTAGATAGAAATTACTGTTGGAAAACATTCTTCTTCAAATATATTTTGTGTAACAAAGGAAACAACTCCTACCAACACTTTCCTTCGATTCTTCATGGTTTCTGCAACTTTTTGTGATTCTGGTGTTGTTTCATTTGAAAAGTGATGTCTATTCACATACACACTTTGAGAAACGTCTATAAATATACCAAGGATCCTAGTACAAAAACACAAAACAATCCCGATGACCTAGATTAAATATGCTTCTTCAAGTTCCTATACCGATTTCATTTCTGCTTTGATTAAAATCCGCGAAAACCATTTGCCTTGTAGTCCCTAAAACATCTCGAACCGAGAGGGAGCGAATGTACTTTTAGGACAATGATTTCGAATTGTGTTTAAGCTTCTGTTCGTAGTTTAGATTCAACGTGTTCTCTTTGGTTTGGTTCGTGTTTGAGTTGCTGCAGCGTTTGCCATGTCAGCCCATAATTTTCAACAATCGAAAAGTACCTTCTGTTCATATGGCATCTGAGAACGAGATTATAATGGCTACAAGCCTTCAATTTTAAAACGATAAGTCGATGCACTTTATAAATGAATTTTATACGCGCATTCATTATTTGGAAATGGCATAGGGTTGGAATCTGCACGCATACATATAAAACTAAACAATATTTTGCTTTTTCAAGGATACGAGTAATATTATTTTCTGCTGGTTGAGGTTCCGAGAATTTTCAATGCATATGTTGTCGGTTGCTGGAATTATTGCCGGAACCGGAAAGCTGATCCGACGCTGTTGTAGACATGAATTGCACCCAAGTCGGAGATTGGCTGTTCACTACTGGTTGCGGTGAACTCTGATGGAAGTTTGGCACATTGCGATGCCATTCTTTGGCTGGAACTTGCTCGGCGTCAACCGATGGAACTGGCGGAGCCAGAAAATATTACTTACAAGGTAGATACTCATAACTATAATTAAGAATTATTTCTCTCTTTCAAGTTCTCACATGGTGATTTTCTAGCTTACTAAAAGCATCCACTATGCCACATAAGTAATAAAGTAGTGTTTTAGCAATGGTTAAGTGTCATGTAAAGATGGTGTTAAACTAACTTTCAGCATTCAACTTTAAGTTAAAAAATGAGTCATAACTGAATTAATTCAATCTATAAATAATATAGAAAATAAAGAAAATAAATATGATTAGTCACATGAGTTGTTAAAAGCATTGTTAAGTTCAACAATAAATTTAACAAGTTGTTAAAAAGATTCTTTTAACAACTTTATTAACACTACCAATATAATTACATTTTTAAGTTGTTAATTAATAATTTACTAACAACTTAGTTTAACGCTACCAACGTAAATGCTCTAACAACATACACATAGATAGTGTTAAATTAGATTGTTAGTAAAATTGTTAGTATACCTACATTGGTAGTGTTAAGTTATTAAAAGAATCATTTTTTTGTAAGTTGTTAACTTTGTTGTTAACTTTAAGAACAATTTTAACATTGTGTTAAAACTTAATACTTTTGAAAAAAAATTATGTATTTAATAAATTTTGGTCAATAACTTTTGAGAAGAATGAGACCCACTTGAACTTGAGTGGATATTAGTGATTTTGTTTAACAAATCTAATGTGATATTTCAATAGTTATTAAATTTAACTTTTATATGTGGTATTTAATAACTTAAAATGCACTTTTTACTTACATAGATAATTAAATTTAACAATATCAATGTGGTACGTATTATCTCACCAGAATTAACTAAAAATCATGAACACAATGTTCATCTTTTTGTATTTAATAATAATAATAATTTCTGTATTTATCTCAGTTACCAATTATAACTCTTAACCTCTAAACCAAATGCATTCCTCCAAATTAAATGCTTGGAAATCAAAAATTTATATATATATATATCTATATATTAATTAATTAATAATTAATTAATTAAAGCAACTAAGTCACTGTACCGATAGCACCGTATTTTTCCCACCCAAGTTCTGTGGTGAAACTGGTGGTGCAATGATTTTTTTTTTTTTCACTTCCTTTCACGAAAAGCTGGCAACCTGTCCATTGTGTTCAATCTTCATTTTAATTTGCTCCGAAAATTGAGTGAATTTTCCCAATTCGAAACGGAGCCTAATCATCGCACTGTTTTTTTTTGTCCTTATTTTCTTCTTTTTCTCCTCGGAAACGTTGGCAACCTATCTACGGAGTTCAATTTTCAATTCAATTTGCACCAAGAATTCAACAAATTTCCCCACTCCAAAACGGAATCTAATATTCTTTGTCTACGCTAACAATCTATCTACTAAAAATTTAGCGAACTATTACGGAATTAGCGAAAATCTTCCCTTCAATAGACGTTTTGAAGAAATCTTGGTTTCTTGAGATGTTCTGTTTTTGTTTTTTATTTTTTTCATATAATTACTTTATTTATCAATGTGAAGTATTTTTCTTCTTGATCTTTGAGTGCCCTTATGGTTTTGTGATTTTGTCTGTTTGGAAAATGATTTTTGGTTTTAGGCGAATGTTTGAAATTCCAAGGAATGTGAACATACCACTGAAGCCAGAATATTGAGAAACCTACAAGAAAACCGTCATTCATACTGCTCAAGGCAGCAAAACCAATTCATATGAGAACCAATCACCTATAGAGACATCTAAGCAACTCCAGACACCATGACTCTAGAGAGGTTGAGGGAGCAAAACGTGAGACAATGTTATTACTTTGTCAACATAAGGAAGCAATTCTTCATAATGTAGATGCAATTTTTTCATTTGGTAATGAATTTGTTGCATTTTATTTGATTTCTGATAATGATAGTTTGGCATGTTTGCTAATATTTATGGTGGTTGCTTTAAGATAAATGGTGACTTGATAAATTCAATATAATTTAGTGTGATCATCAGTGTTTTGGTATTAGTTTTAGTACATCTTTTACAAATACAATATTCAGAGAAGTCTCTCAAAATTTATTAGTCATATTATAATTCAATTATACAAATTGGTAGTTTACTGATGCATTTGATCCCTACTTTTTTTTTTTCAATTTAATTATTGCTTCCTTCCCGTAATTATATATGTCACTTTGAATTCTAAGTGAAAGTGATCTTCTCGGCTGTTGTTGTTGAAACTGATTTGTCATTCTCACTGGCATATAAAGTGAAGGAACACCTTCAGGTTTGTATTTCTGATTTTAATTCTTAGGATGCTTACATAGATTGTTGCTTAAATAATAATCTAATGCTCAAATTTTTTGATTAGTTTTTTATTTTTGATTCAGAATCCCTCACAATTTGCTGTTGTTGCTGTCCCAGTTGAAGCTGTTGATGATTCAGGAGCAAGCTTGTAACTCTTCTGCTACCAAGTAATTATTTACTTGAATTTCAAGATTTTATGTAGATGTTGAGACATGATACCATGAAAGTAGATGTAATAAATATATCTTGCATACCTATGCAGATTTCAGAACTTTGGCCATGACAAAGATAATCACAGCCTCAAATATGAAGTAGACATGTCTTGCAAGATGGATAAAATAATAAAAGATAAAATTTGGTTAGAAATGTTATTTGATGTCATGTTTTGCTTTCATGGTTGAGTCTGCAGTTCTACTAAGATCTGACCAAGAAATCAGAGATCATTTTTTTTCCAAGTACGGAATACTGATTTACAAACTGATTCCGATCTCAAACTTTTTATTAGTATTATTTTTGTAATATTTTTTGGGATTCATTTCCTGGAATTCTTTGCTTTGTTATGGTTTTTATGGAATTTATTTCCTAGAATGCTTTGCTGGAATACTTTTTAATTGTTTGGTTTAAGATGATTAATTTTGTCTAAGTAGTTTATGATCTCTGATACCTTGGCCATTAAATCAAGTATTCAATAGAATTTCTAGGAAATAGAGAATTATGACATGGCAAATTGAAGCAAACACAAGGCACAATGAATCACTCAATTCTTTTCCTATAAATTATTTTGTATTTGTGGATATCATAGTCACCACTCTCTCATTTTCAAACGATGATGATGGCTGATATGTTTCGTAAGTTCCAATAAATTAGTATTCGTGATAAAGATTGAATTATCTAAGTTAATTTAACATTTTGGTGTGGCACCAGTCTTGAAGTTCATGGTACTGGTGGAGTTAAGTCCGTGGGTGGACTTGGGTATAGATTCATGGATATCTTTTGTGGGCTTAAGTTTCTTGACTTCAACAGAAAATATTTGGCCACTAACAAAGTAGATTTTCTAAGAAGACAGATTTGTCTTCAGGGTTCGGGGACAGATCTGTCCATGCGTATGTGCGGCGACACATACCTATGTGGCCGCACTATGTGGCTGGGTGTGGCCGCACATTGAGGCCCATGTGGCCATATAGAGGAACCATGCGGTCGCATGGACATATCTGTCTCCTTAGAAAGACTTACTGACAAAGAGTTCATTAGTAGACAATATGTCCAATGGGAAGGTTTCACACCAATGGAGAAATCAAAATAAATGATATTGAATTGGATTCTATAGGGACAACAATCTGCTTCTCCGAAATCATAAGAGCGAAATTCTAGGGCTCGGAACATCTACTGCCGTTAGTTTGGCTTGGACAAGATCGATGGGGATTTTTAAACTAGAAATACAAGGTTTCTTGCTAGTAATAAAATCAATCTTGAGAGAAATTGATTCATTTTGTATCAATTTGTTTTATCTTTTGATGTAATAATACATGTTAATTTATGAAATTTATATCAATTCCAAGAATATGGATTTTCTACCTTTTTATCTTTTACATTTGTTACATATAAATTTAGTAAGTCTACTAAAATTTATTGCACCATCAACGTTATTAAAAAATGTCGTGCACGGGTGTAATAGTAGAATTGAATGTGGCTTTTTAACGAGTACTTCTACAAAACTAGATAAGGCTCCTTTATATAAGGAGCCTTACCTTTATTTGGCACGAAGCTAACAAAAGCAGCCCTCCTTAGAAAATTTCCTTTTTAACAAAGTTTTCAATAGTTTAGATTAGATTAGTTACTTATGCTCCTTTTTGTTTTATTTTTTTTCATTTTTTGGATCATTTTTTATATAATTATAGGCTTTTCACTATGGGTGAACATAGTTCAGTTCAGGCGGTTCTTGATTTATTTCTAAATCAAACTATCTTATTCGGTTTGGAGAAATTATAAACCAAATCAAACTTACTTTTTCAGTTCGATTTGGTTTTAAACCACGGTTTGTCTATCGACATAATAAGAATGGACTCAAAATATGATATTTTATAAATATAAATATTTTATTATACTAATATGTTTTTTGAATACTAATACTAATATCAAACTCATCAAAAGTCAGTAAATTTTACTAAAACATAAGCATATAATTAATGAAATGTAACAACAAAAAAACCCAAATAATACATGAGTTTCAAATGAGATATTGCTAGAATATGTTTATAGAAGTATTATTTTGTTCAAGTATCTAAATGTCAAAAATTTAGAAAAATATGCTCAATTAATATGCTCAGTTACTATATAATTTCTCTAAAAAATTTTCTTAAGAGTATTAACTAAATTAGTAAAAAATAGCTTATTAAATTACTAAAATGAACCAAATTATCACAAGGAATTCTTTATTAGATTATCAAACTCAGTCAACTAATTTGACAATCATAAATTAATTAAATCCTTTGATTTTTTTTCATATATCTTACACATTAATAATTTTTTTAATTAATTAAAACATAAAAAACGGTTCGGTTCTGTTCATATGATTTTTTAAATATCGAAACCTAAATCAAACCATTTCAAACGGTTTAAAAATTTCTCAAACCAAACCATTTCACTTTTCAAACCAAAACAAACTATTTCACTTTTCAAACCAAACCAATCTAGACCATTTTCATTGATTGGTTCGGTTTTTCGGTTTGATGGTTTATTTATTTAGCTCTACTTTTCACCTTTTCTTATTGTATCATATATATTGATATAAATTCTATAGTACTAATTGTTTTTAGCTTCTTATAACTTAAATTATTATAAATTATTATTCTCGTACAACGCACATGTGAATGACTAGTTAAAATTAGAATGCATCTCAACCAAAAAAAAAAACACTTACATTGTATCCCCAAACCAAACTTCCAAAATCTCCACTTGTAGATAGAATCAAAATTAAGTTTCTCCATTCCTACAAGTCTATAGTTTTTTCAACAAACTTGAAACAAATTTGTATAGTAAAAATAAATTAACATTTTCTTCTTCTTCTTCCTTTTTTTTTTAATGCTTATAGAAAATTAAAAGTAAGTGGTGATTTTGGAAGTGTTTAGTTTCCTGATTCATAGTAGCATTACTTTTTTCACATTTTCTACTAGCTTTTCTAAAAATTTTATTTTTTCAAGTGCTCAATCTTGTCTTGACCATTATTATTATTTATTTTATTATTATTATTTTTTTGCAAACTCATTCATTTTATTTTTTAGCTTACAATATTTTGATTTAAGAGTCAAAAATTCTGGATAAATGTATTTTTATTTTTCTATTTTGATTTATTTACAAGTGTTTGGAGATGAGATTTATAATAATTGGTTTAATTGAGATAAATACAGAAATGACAGTTATCTTAATATAGAATTTATAGTTAATTAGTGGTATAAATACACACTATAAGATTATTTTAATCTAAAGAGTGTAATTCTTTATCAAAATCATAGGTTTTGTAGAAAAACATAAGGGTAAAAATGAAAATGAAAATGAAAATGAAAATCAAAAGATATTTCTAAATTGGCACTTTTATTATATGGAATAGAGTAGAATAGAATGAAGTGAAAGTGATTAGAGTTGGATCATGGTGCAAAAACAATACTACTAATTTAAGTGCATTTACAAAATAGCATTTGCACTTATTATCCAAGTAGGATGTGGACCCCAACGCAAACGTGTATATTGCTACTTTTCTCATCCATTCATCTCCTAATCCTCCTAAAATATCCTCTTCCGATCTACCAAACAAATTTCACCACACTACTACCAATTATCCACACTCAACTCTCTTTGCGCGACGATTTTGGTTTTTCCATTTTTTCGCCATGGCTGGTGTTTTGGAAACCCTAACTGTGCCGCGCGCTTCCGCCTCCTCCTTCGCCTCCGCCTCCTTGGCTCCGGTATCCGGAGTTTCCTCTTCTCGCCGGAGCTCCGTCAAGTTGCCCCAGTTTAGTGGCCTCAAGATCCAGCTCGCTCGATCATCCGCATCGCTCAGTTTGCGTCCGAAAGTCGCTCGCCGTGGAAGTAGGATCGTCTGCGAGGCACAAGATACAGCTGTTGAAGGTTCTAATTTATTTATTTATTTTCTTCGTTTTTTTTTAAATTTTGATTTTACTTCCCGATGATTATTGATTTGTGTGTTTTCTGTTTTATTATTTATTGTTCCAATTCTACTAAACATAGATGTAACCTGTGACTTTGTTCAATTGACAGTAGTTTTAGCTGTAAATATTTTTTTATTTTTTGACCGAAAACATGGATTATTGGGAATACAGAATTTTTACCAGGAAATCTGATGGAACATCAAACCAAGTACATGAAATGGAATTATGAAGACTAAACTTGGCCAATACACGTGCTGTTTCACTGGCCTTTTGTTTAATGGCTTTATTATTAAGACAAAGATTAGGGAACAATATTCTCAACTCATGGATTGCAACCAATAACCACCTTCAGGAGAATGAAAGCTAATGAAAACTGGCATTATTGACAGAATTTCGTGAGTCTCAATAGTAGAAGCTTGAAGAAACATATGGTTACTCATAAATTGAATGCCATCCAGTAAAGCTAGACATTCCCCAGCTTGTGAATCAATGATCCCATCAATAGATTTAGAACAAGCCACCATTTTGACTTGATCTACATATAACTCCTATACCGTAATTTTTAGAAGTGTGGACCATGGTTCTTTCTTTCTTTTTTTATTATTTATTTATTTATTTTTATTATTATTATTATTTTTTAAAATAAAGCTGCATCTGAAATGGGAAATATTTTGTCAACTGGCTTAAATGATATTAATGACGTGTAAAAACATTGTTTAAAAACATCTTTAAAAAAATAACAATAGATTTATTTTCCCAATAAATAAACACTATATGATTGATGCGGCTTGAAAATAAAATTAAAATTTAAAGATGGTGTTTTGTTGAATAAGGTGACTTTGGTGTTCCAATTTAGTTGGAATTATAATGTGAACTAACAATCAAATTGCAAATAGTCTTAATTATTTATTGTGGGGAAAAACACTGGCATCCCATTCAGTTCAAACTTGCTCAAGTTTGGAAAAACTTCTTTTCTTCTTGGTTATTTGTTGTTGCTTCCCTATGTGTGTGGATTTTGTTATTTATGCACTCATTATGCGGACATATTCTGGATAAATGATGCTGGCGTGACATTTTTATAGGAAACGCATACTAGGAGTTTTTTTTTTTTTTTTTTTTTTGCACTTTTCTCACTGTCATATTAATATAGTAACTAATGGATTTGCTTCACTACCAGTGTGATTATTTAGAGTGATGACCTGAGCTACTATGAGCTCTATCTTTTGCTAAAAGGGAGCATCCCTTAAGTATTAGAGCCAAAGTTTAGACACTATCAGCTTCTTTTATTTAGATCTTCATTACACTTTTTCCAGTAAATATTTATTATTTTTTGTTTCATTCCTAATTTATCCATCTTAATTTAGATGTCGACCCCCCCTCCCCCACCGAAAAAAAAAAAAAAAAAAAGAACAGATATAATAATAAAAAATAAATAAAATAAACAATAATACCAGTTAGCCAATAAGTGGAGTTGGAATTTATGATTCGCTCAATACAACAATTATAAAGCACAAATGGCGAGTCGAATATGTCTTCTATCTGGGGAGAATGGTATAAAAGGTTATCAAACAGCCTACTGGAGCCTAATTTCAAAAGATTGCTTTTAAAATAGTGTGCATTATCTGTTTAAAGTGTCTTTTAATTGTTACGTAATTTGGCTTGGTTTGGTTTGCGCATATTTTGCAGCATGTGAATTATATATTCAGCAATTCGCTTATGTGATAGTTTTCCTCTTATTATAGTACATAATGACCATTATAGTAAGTAGTATGTTGATCGTTGAAAAACTGCAGTGCCTGCTGTTACTGATGCAACATGGAAGTCACTCGTACTCGAGTCAGATTCACCCGTTTTGGTTGAATTTTGGGCACCATGGTGCGGTCCATGCCGCATGATCCACCCGGTCATTGACAAACTAGCTAAGCAGTATACAGGAAAGCTCAAATGCTACAAAGTTAATACAGATGAGAGCCCTAGCATTGCTACTCAATATGGAATTCGTAGCATTCCTACTGTCTTAATTTTCAAGAACGGAGAGAAGAAAGATGCTGTTATTGGTGCAGTTCCAGAATCTACATTGACAACCTGCATAGAAAAATTCGTTTAGACTCCAGTATATTAATGTGTCTCCAGGGGATTAAGCTGTCTCATTTGCTTTCTTAATTTATCGGCAGCATTGCAAGAATGGCTATAATAACCTGATATACGCTCCTGTATAGTTGATGTTTAATGTTTATGTATTTGGTGTTTTTGTCAACAAAATGTTATTAAATTCTCTGTACCTTTTAATATTGGCTCTACATTTTCATTTACCTGCATTTGGGTTTCTTTTAGTTTGTTTATATTATTTGTTTTCTCTTCGCTTCACGCTTATTTGAGTGCTGCCAAATGGCAATATTTTCATGGTGAGGCTTCTGTCAATCCGCATGGATAATCTTTTGCATATTTTGTTATATGCCACAAGCTTTGTGTGGCGGGAAAAATGAGTAATTTGTGTTGGAGGTTGTTTGCACGCCGGACATGGGGACGCCGGACGCCGGACATGGGGATATTTTTCAAATACTCGGGTGGATGGATATAAGAGTTTCAATTGTTTACCATAAGCATACAAATTACAGGTATCCACTCAAATACTACATCTGTCCCATTAAAAAAATGGCTCATATCAATTAATCTGATAGATTAAGAAATGTGAATTAATGTGGTTGGAAATGTAAAATTTATACTTAATAATTCTCTAATATAACCTTATTTAAGACTAATTTAATTTAATGCACTACAAATTTATTTTATTTATTATTTTTTTAGAAAGTACAATTTCAAATTACAAATTTGCATCATAACAGCACAAATACACATAGATATTTATCCTATTGAAATATAACGCAAAGAAAATCCACAATACAAACTCACATATAGTGGGAATATACATTACAACAAAATGTAGAAATTATCACACATAAAGAAATCGAACCTGACTTCTAAATCCCAATACCTCAGCCTATTCTCCTAACCAAAAGGGTCATGCCTCATTGGCGTACTACAAATTTATTAGTAGTTGGACTAAGAGCATATTTGAAAAAGAAATTAATTGTTCAACCTCGTAATTAGTAGACTAGAATGTACGACAAGTAAAAATAGAAATTGAGTCTATTTTTATGGGATAGAAGGAGTACTCTACTAGAGATGAGTTTTTATTTCTAGTATTGTGAATTTTTTATTAATACTATTAGAGCATCTCTAATGAGAGGGTGAATTGTGGTAGTGGTGTGGAGGAGAAAGATAGAGAGAAGATGATTATTTTAAGTAAATACGAATAGAAAGAGATGTAGAGAAAAAAGCAAGAAAAATAAAAAAGAGGAGAGAGATAGAGATAAGTTCAAAAATAATGATAAAATAGTAGTAGAGAGGGTGAAGGTGAGGGTGTATTTGTGGACTTTGTACAGGACTCGATGGAGGAAAAATGAAAAAATAGTGTAAATGAGAGAAAAATGATTAAAAGAAAATGAAAATAGCTAAAATTACGGGACTCACGATTTTTTTAGTGCCTTTCTCTCTCATGCAATGGACTCTATCTATAAAATTGAGCATTGGATATGCTCTTAGTGAGCGAAATATGAGTATGCACTCAAAGTGGATCATGCCCCAGTCTTTCTCCGGTTGCAGGGTGTGTCCACTCCTTGGAGAGGCTGGTTCAAAGGGGTGCCCGACTCCTTTCCTCTGCCAGCAGGGGAGTGGTACTACCATGAGTGCATACAATCCCGTTCTCATACCAAAGCCGTCAGATGGGCACATGTCGTGCAAAGGTGCGCTCCACATGCATGAAACCAGCCTGGCGACACATTGGCGACACATTGACAGGAGATCAAAATCATGCCTGCATGGAATGCAGAATTCTTATATTTTTTAAATATTGAAAAACATTATCGTCAAAGATAATGCGTGGTTCTCTATCATGGAATTATCTCAACATGGCCAACTCCATCTCCTTTATACAGTTCTAGCCTATTAACTGGTTTTGCACTAGCCAACACTTGATCACACTATGTTTTTTTAGAACCGTGATTATATCACTTGCCTTCCCAGTCCTGCAGTGAAGGCACAAGAAGTGGCTTTGGGATGGTATCAATCTCCAATTTAGCATAATTCCTTTAGTTTACAGGGTCTAATATACTGCCCACCACTAGGATGGCTTTGATCTCAACTTCGACAATATCATCTAAAAAACGAGAATCACCGCCTACGATGGTCCTAGCATGGATTTGTGTTTACAACAATTAAAAAATATAATTAAATAATTTACAATAATTAGCATCAACATCATCATCTTACTTACAAAATAAGGTTTTCTTCTCCATATACAAAATATCCTATATGATGTGCCAATCTGCATTTCAGATAATTTAATTTTTGTGAATGGTCTTCTTCTATTTCATCTTATTCTCAATCCCAATTTCAAAAAAATTATACAAGTTTCTAATAGGCTTAATTACAGAGATAGCCCCTAACCTTTGCCTTCGCTACGCAATGGCCACCAACCTTCTAATTTTGCACTGGGCACCCCTAACGTTTGCTTATTCCTTGAGAGACTGCCCTTGCCCCCCAATCTGTCCAATTTCCACGTTAAAATGACGCATGGTCTACACAAGACTATTTGGAACAGTTTAGAAATATATTGGGTTTTCATTATTGTGTTATGAGCTTTCTACATGTCTTGAATATGAACTAGGCAGAACATTCTTTCTTCGGTTTTAGGTATTCTTTACATGTTAAGGTTGTGACTATTACAAATATTTTTAGATTTTTGTTGGGTATTGTTTTATTGAGAAATCGAGTCACATAAATTATTCAAACATAGTATATTTGTTATATAAAATAAATTGAGAAATTACTAGACGGATCCAACAAGTGTGAAACCTTCTACCTGTGTTTCTGTTTATATAAGAAGTCTTAAGTTCGTTAAGATTTTCACACTAATAGAAACCATGCTGCATTTCTTAATAGAGAAGGTAGACTTTTCCGTTTGGGTTGTGCTATTTGAACATAAATAAATACAAAAAGTTTAATAAAATTAACACATGGCACAATCTTGTTTTTCAACACATCACATTATTTTTACATCAACACTAATTACACACAACACTTGTCAATTTTGTCAACTATTTTGTCTATTCTTTTGTCCAACAAGAATTTTCCTTTCCGTTTTGATAGGGAATGATAAACAATAAAACATTTTAATAATTTAATAGACACATATGCCCCTGGAGTTGAGAAGATTGTGAGCAATGCATTACTTTAGTAGTGAATTTGGATGGAATTGGACGGCAAGGGCCATCTCCAAAGGAATCAGCAAAGAATAGGGGTGTTCACTGTAAAAATGAGAGGTTAGGAAAGCAAAGGTAAAGGGGTTAGGGGCCATTTGTGTAATTAAGCCATTTCTATTACCTGGGACGATCGGATTTGGTGGAGAAATGGAGACATATTAAGTGGAAGGTATATATTTATTTTTCATTGCATGGTATCATACAACTAGTGCCATAAGGAAACCAACTACTCCTTTTGGAAAATTAAGTAATGATACACAACTCTCTAGTAGTTTATCAGTTAACAGTTTTACATTCCGAAATTCTAAATCTCAAACAACCATAATTCTTTAATTGATAGTTTTGTATTTCAATTTCTCTTCATAAAATACCTTAATTTTTGACAATCGGTAAACTAACTCGTAAACTAATAGATAGTGTCATACATCTAGTGTCTTATCATTTGTCGGTGAACTAATACTCTATATATACCGCTTCATTTGTTAATTATTTCACCTTAATTGTATAGGTTTTTTTTTTTTTTTTGCGCTCAATTTCATCTTAATAGTATTATTCCATGGAAGAGATAACGATGAATATTAAATAAGGATATACAAAGGAAAATTAAGATTTCCACTACTTTCACAATAAAGGAAGTGACCTATAAATTGAGACGGACAAAAACAAACATGTCTTAGTAGAATTGGGAGTTAGGAAGGTTTATGATTAGCCTAAAAACTTGTCATACTTACTAATACTTTAATAATAATAATAGTGCTTAAGGACGGGGAGGGCAAAAGCGTCCTAACAAGTAGTCCAACAACAAATTGGTAGCCGAAACGCAAGAGGATGAAGAATGAATGAGTCCCAGCTGGGGAGAAAAACACGAAAGAACGAAAAGAAAAATGAGAGAATTAATGATCGATTCATAACGGAAGAGAGCTAAGAAGGCGGAGGAGTCGAAAAAGGGGAATGGAATTCATAACAACTCCCATTAAAAGCAGCTTAAAATTTGCTCATAATCTTTTGAGATCACACTTTCTGCTTCTCCCTTCTTTAAACCCACTTTATTTAGTGACTGACGTATCATCCCAACTCTCGTCTCTTTTCTTTGTGGGTTTTTGCAGTAATAATAATAATAATTTTGAAATAGCAGAAAATCGTAGTTTGAAGATTTTGATTTCTGCAGATTTGAGTATTAATACGATTGGCTTTGCTGTTGAACATGGTCACCTGAGTTTGGGCCTCCAAGTGGCGGAGGCGTCCATGTTCAACAGCAAAGCCAATCGTCTTGTTTCATTCGTAGTTTGGAGATTTTGATTTCTGCAGATTTGGGGATTCTTTGATTGATTCTAGCTGTGGCCGAAGATGGAGTCCGCCATCTGATGCAAGTCCAAGTCCGCCATCTGACGCTCCATCTTCTGCTATAGCTAGAGTCACTAATAATAAAGCCAATCGCCTTTTGTCATTGAAGGTTTATAATATCTTTTGATTAATTTATATTATTGTCATAGCAATCTGCATGCATGCACTGTTCTGTTCTTAATTAATGACTTAATTAGATTTGGCCCTATGAATTTAATTGAGTCTGTTGCCCTAAATTCCTCAGTTCTGGGATTCTGATTTTTACGCTACTCACCGGTGTTAGTTTTAACTATTATTATTTTGATTTTCTTGACATAATAATGAATGAATAAAATAAGTTTGGTTTCTACTAGTTAAATTTCGATGAAATTAATTACTTTTCACGTGTGTGCTTTTAATTTAATCCTTGAACATTGTCTTCGTTTATCACAATCATCTGACTTTTTGGTGTTCTTTTGGTATTTCATGAGCCTTACCGGGATATTGCCATATGGTACAAAAATCCTTTTTTTTTTTTTTCTTTTCTGGTGAGGAATTTTAACTTCATGAATTTTCAGTTTCGGGATGTAGTTTACACGATTAAAGCCAGACATGAAGGGTGTATGAAGAAATTAAAATCAGAAGATAAAATAATCTTGAAGGGTGTAGCAGGTATAGCAAAAATTCCTGGAGAAGGACTCAGGTATATTTTTCCTGGAGAATTGTTAGCCATGCTAGGACCATCTGGTAGTGGAAAAACAACCCTGCTGAGAGGAAAAGGTTAGTCACGCAGAAGGATTCTCGTGGTGGTTTTGTGTAATAAATGAAGAATGGATTTTGGAAGAGCTAAAGTTGGGAACTGTTTGGATATGGAAAATGATTTTAATATGTTTAATTTCATAGATCTTTGCCATCAGATTAAATAAAATGAACGACAAAGATCATTCGTCATGGATATTAGTCAAAGGTGGAAGCCTCTTCAAGAACCAAGACTTTACGACCACTCCATCCATCTAATGTATCCATTGCCAGTTTGTTCATAAATAAATAGAAAGTACTTTTTCAGGCCATCAACCGAAAGAGGATCTGTGATCAGTCGACGAATTCTCTTGTGCGCTTTTCCAGTTTGTTGAAGCAAGCTTGTTGGCCCAAGTACCTGCTTGCCTGTGTAAAAGAGATTCAAGCTCATTAGCCCTTCTTTGCCTGTTAACAGTATCTTGCCAGCTTCTCTCCCACTCATGAAGATTGTGTATCTTCCCAATACATAGCTCTTAAACACCTTCCCAGACCTAAAACAGATGAAAAAACATTGAGATTAAGGTATGTTAATGTTACTTTCCTAATTATGGATACTAAACAATGATTTGGTTTGATTAAGTACTTTTGTTTTCTCTTCTGCATGAAACTCTACATGCCGGTAGGACTTGAGAACTCGGAGAGTAACGAGAAACTCTCCCTTACGTTGGGCCACCTAAACTGCCGGGAATTCTTTCCACTGCCTTAGGAGAAACAGAGCAATAAGGCTGAAAACACGAAAATCAATACAAGTGCTATGAGCATTATTATTGACATACCTAAGTCACCAAGTTAATTTGAAACTGAAGAAACTAATCTGAGCAAGTGATTCTTGGAATTTCTTTCAAGCCCTGGATTCTTATATATCAGATAATGCAACGGCATTTCTCAACTTTTCATTTTTTTTTTTTTTTTTCAAATTTCACAAAGTTCACTTCACAGATAGATCCAAACGTTTGTCCTTGTCAATGATTCTTGGTTTGCCGGTCACAAAAACATGTTTTATGGCATTGGATCACGCGATAATTTGTATTCATATGAATATTATTGTATGTAGGGCGAGCTAATGTGTACATGTTCCAGAACACAGAGCACAGAGCACGTTCCATGGTTGAAGAAGTTGAGCACTGTTGTATATGTTCTAGACATGCACTTCGAGTCAAATTTATAACTTCAGGAAAGCAACCAGTTCGAAAAGTAAAACAGGAAAAATTGTAGAAAAAATTTAGCCATCTGCAGGGAAAAACTTTTTGTATCCAGTTTGTGCAAAGTTACAAAGGCCTACTCAATTACATGCATACATGTTCATCTATACAGCATCTCTAATAAATAGCTTCATAACTTTACATACTGATGAGTGGTCTGACTTCACCAGCTATGAAGTTGTCAAGAATCATCAAACCCTCTGATTAAAAGTTGAATGAAGCACACGAAACTGTTGGTTATCACTTTGGTCGAAAATTTTTTTGCTGGGAAGAAAATTATGAATGCCGTCCTTTGTTTCCATTGATACCCCGAATCTGGCTGGCTGTTATCTTGAGCTGCTGGAGTTCTTCCCTCAATGCTTGGCTCAAAGCTGAAAGTTGCAAATGTTTGTGGGCGTTAAAATGACAACCACAAGAACATTGATTATTTTAGTTAAAGGGGACAATTTTAGAATTTGGGGACAACAGGTCCTGCTTGGACTCATTATTTTTCCTACTCTAATGAAACCTTGTTCAACCACCTCACTTTGGGGGGGGGGGGGGGACA
>CAVNYN010225710.1:0-14154 GCA_963692815.1 Nyctanthes arbor-tristis | reverse complement strand
CTGAAAATGGCTGCCATTTCCGGCAGCATTTTGCTGCCAGAAATGGCAACAAAATGGGGGGGGATTCACCCCCTTTTTGGTTCATTCCGGCGGCAAGGGAGACGTGGGGTGGCGTGGGATGAGTTTTTTTAGTTTTTTATTATTTTTAACTATTTTTAAAAAAAAGTTTAAAATGTTTATGGGGGGTATAATCGTCTTTTTCAAAAAAATTTGGCTGAATAGTAGCAATATGGACGATTTGTGTGCATTTTTGAAAGGTTGGGGGGCTGTGGTGTGTCTTAAAAAAGGTTGAGGACGAAACCGATTATTAAATCAAAGGTTGGGGACAATTTGTGAAATTAACCCTTATAAGGGTCTAATTTCTAAACTTTACTTGTGGGTCTAATGACTGGGTTTGCTCACCCAGCTATCTCGGGTATATACTCAAGAAGACACAAAAAAGGTAGGTCCCCCGTATGGTATGACCCACCACCACGTGTTACCCGGGAACGGGTGAGCGAGCAGCACTAGTCTAATGACAACGAGTCTGACCCATTGTCGTTCCAAATAATTGAGGCATATATTAACTGTAGAGAAATTGTGAAACATTCTAGTAAGCAAATTTAGGGTGCTCACAAACAGACTGTGGAGTTATATTCTCCTCTTGCTAGCATCCGTTGCACAACACAATGTGAAACTTTTGGTTGGAAATTTGATTAATCTGAAGATTTGGGTCATTGGGTGCAATTTTAAAATAAGGACATGAACCTTGCTTATTGTTAATATTTTCACATAAATATTGATTGGACCTGTTCTTTGCCTTCGCTTCGCAAATGGGCCCCAACCTTCTAATTTTGCATTGAACAGCTCCTAACGTTTGTTAATTTCTTTGGAGATGACCCTTGCTACCCAATTCCATTCAAATTTCACATTAAAATGACGCATGATCAACACAAGACTATTTGGAATAGTTTGAAAATTTATTGGGTATGGGTTTCCATTATTGTGTTATGAGTTTTCTACATGTCTTGAATGTGAATTAGTTTGAGCGTTCTTTTTCTAGTTTGGGGTATTCTTTGCATGTTAGGGTTGTGACTATTGAAAATATTTTTAAATTTTTGTTGGGTATTTGTTTTATTGAGAAATTGACTAACATGAATTATCCAAACACAGTATATTTGTTAAATAGAATAAATAGAGAAATTACTGAACTAGTGAGAAACCTTCTACCCAGGTTTCTATTTATCCAAGATGCTTTAAACTCATTAAGATTTCCACACTAATAGAAACTATGCCGTATTTCTTAGGAGAGAAGGTAGACTTTTCTATTTTGACAGGGAATGATAAACAATGAAACAAGTGAGCAACACATTACTTTAGTAGCAGATTTGGATGGAATTGGACGGTGAGGGCCATCTCCAAAGGAGTCAACAAACGATAGAAGTGTTCAATGCAAAAATGAAAGGTCAGGGGCCATTTGCTCAATTAAGCCATAAAAAATCCACAAGGTGTTCAAAAGTTTTAATATAACAATAAATAAATTGGGTCACATAAATTTACAAGTAGATAACTTGATCATCAACATATTAGAGTATGGTACTCTTCAAACGCAAAAATTTTGTTCGAAGTAATGTACAACAGTACTCTCAATTTGACTTATCAATTTGGATTGTTTGTTTCATCAAATTCAAACACAAGTGGTAAAGGTCCTTTTCAGCACCTTCCAGTAATCTGGTCCGTGCGATTAGAATAAACGAATCGCAACCGTTCATACATCACAGAATCCCATTCACTCATCTTTGCGTCTTTGTAAAATACGCACAGGCGCAGGCGTAACAAATCTTCAGCAAAGGTCGGTTAGGTCAGTATAGCGGGCACAAGCATAAAATTTTCTTTTCAAACAGCGAATCGTCGGTGCTGAAGATGTCAACTCCGGGGCAGGAAGAAGACAAGAAGCCTGGCGATCAGTCGGGGCATATCAATTTGAAAGTTAAAGGCCAGGTCTCTCCCAATTTTCGTGATTGTGATTTTAGGTTTTTTTTTTTTTTTTTTTCAAATTTTGTGCTCCTTTTAATTTTCTTGGTTTTAGGTTATATAATTTGGTTAATCGACTTCGAGGAATTCTTTTTCAGTTATTTTTATTTATTTATTTTGGTGGTTCATGCGTAGAAAAAAATTCTGGATTCGAATTCCGTGGTTTGCCTTTGGTTAAAGGTGTATGTTTACCATATTTAATAGTTAGATCGTTGGATATTTCTGGGAATAAAGTGGAGAAAATCTTGTTTTTGGTTTAGTCACTTATTTTGTGAAATATATATAATTGGTTGTTTTTTTTTCTTATGTCATGTTTCCTGTTATTTGAATTGCTGAATGTGTTCCCTTGAGTGACCGACTGTAGGTTTTTCTGGTTCACTTCTCAAGCCTACTTTTGAGAACATTTTTGCCTAAGCTTAGTATTTTCAGTTATAAGTAGGTCAGTTATATTGAATATATCTGTGTTTCTAATGCTTTAGCTTATTCTCACATGCTGTCTTTGTCATTATTCTGATAACTGTCAGGGAGAAGATGTGAAGTTCTGTTTTCATAGACCTTAGAAAATATCTGTTTTTGTTGCCCATTGTTTAATTTTCAATGTAAGCTTGCCTGCTTATTTATTGGTTTTGGATTACCAGTCTTGCTATAAATCCAACAAGGAACCAACCACATGATGTGGTGGAATAGGATGGGGACGTGGCAGTAGGGGAATTTTTTTTATTTTTTATTTTTTTATTTTTATTTTTAAGGCCAGTCAATGCAACTGACCTTCGGCTTTTAGCATTTTCGTATGATAATTATATGATTGCTGATATGAGCGTGTTGATTTTGCTAGTCTGGAATCACTAGATGTGGTTGCGATATTTGCAAAAAAGTGTGCATGGAAATTCATAATTTGGCTTCTGTTTATGTCAATGCTTCATTGGAAAATTTATTGAAGTAGTTCAATTAATCTATAATATTTTGATGTCAGTTTTTGAAATTGAAATTGTGATGTCACACTTGCTGAAGCATGGATATGCATTTATTTATTTATAAATTTTTCATGACTGATTGCCATTTTCTGTAGGACGGAAATGAAGTGCTTTTTAGGATCAAGAGAAGCACTCAACTGAAGAAGCTGATGAATGCTTACTGTGAGCGTCAATCAGTTGATATCAGCTCAATTGCTTTTCTGTTTGATGGTCGTCGCTTGCGTGCAGAGCAGACTCCTGATGAGGTTTATATTATATTCTGTCTCAACTCCATCCTCCACCACACTTCCTAGGATATGCCTACACATGGTTTTCATAACTATAGGCAATTCATGAGACCTATATAACATATGATCGCCATTTGATTGTTGAACAAGGATGACTTTTGTAGACATACTGTCTCCATAACTCTTTGCAACTTGTTGGACTTGGTAATACTAGTTTAACAATAAACTTAATACGTATAGAATTTTGTGGGTTGACCAGACTTAAGGTCCACTGCCTACTGTGTGAGCATGCTTAATTTCCTCATCTGGAGGCTTTAAGTTGTATTTTTTGTGAAGTAAAGTCTTAAAAGCCAACCTAGGAAAAGTTGAACGGATGAAGAAATGTTGGGCCCATTTTTTTCTTGAGCTGCATACATCTATAATTTGATCGAAAGTTTAACTTTGTCGAATTTCTTTTTGCAGCTGGAAATGGAGGATGGGGATGAGATAGATGCTATGCTGCATCAGACCGGAGGTGCTGCTGCCTAGGATTATTAAAGCATTTGGAAAGGGCTTGGAGGCATTGTAATAGTACAAAGTTACTTATAATTCTAGTTTGCTGCTGATGATGACTTATTAGTATCGAACTTATTTCAGCATTTTGTCTACCTTCAATTGCATTTGCTTTGGTTTTTCGTGAACTGTTTCTGGAGAAAGAAAATGCTATTTTCTTTCTGACTCTTGTGGTGATTTTGGGACATTAGAAAGAGAGGACTGCTGTTTCTCTTGTTTTGTTGTAATGGTCATGACTCCTTTAGTAAACCTCTTCCTCATGCCTTTTTATATAGCAAAATCTGAAGCTCCTCCTATGATGTTTAATTTATTATTGCTAAGCAGCTATTTGCTCAATTTTGTAAGAAAAACGTCGATGGTTCCTCTTAAGGAACTAACATTACCCCCCAAAAAAAAAAAAAAAATTTGGCGGTTTCTTGAAACCATTGTTTCCCAAAAAAAATTGGTCAGCCTACGGGAAACGTAACTTGCGCAAAATATTCACTTTTCACCTCTTTTTCATCAAATAATATAAAAATCTCATGTGCACCCGTTTGGTTGGTGCATAATGATGCAAAAAATAATGGCTTGACAAATTGGATTTTTTATTGATTGATATTGATACATGGCTGAGAGAATATTTTGAGTGAAGTGATAAGTGGGAATGATGCATATATATGAGTGCGAAACAGATAGTAATTAGCACGACAAATTTTTTTTTTTTTTTTTGGCTTGTGACTGTTTTTTTCACATAATTAGTCGCATCATTACATTGAAGAAAACGTGTCTTGTTCTTTTTTCCCTGAATATAGAAGATAGAGAGAAAAGAACAAATAAATTAAAAGCATTTGTAAATTTTGAAAAAAAACTGCCTAATCAGTGAACAATGCCACACTTTTCATCGTTCTACCTATTTTGTTAGTTACTGCATCAAATTCACTCCAATAGAATATTGATAAGCTCAAATGTAGAAAAAATAAGATAGAGAAATGAAAGTTATCCAATCAATGTAACGGATAAAAGTAAGTATTGAACTTTTAAACTCCGTTAATATATAGCTTGTATAGCTTATACAATTTTATAAGCTAGTTACTTCGCTTAATGAACAAAGTAGTCATTTTCTCTATTTTTTTTTTCCTTGAATCATGAGCTTACAAATTCCGCAACGTATACTCTCAAAATAGAAAGAGAAATTGCATCCAGCGGCGTCGTTTTCGATGTGGGCTATGGCACGCGCTCCCATCCGTAATCACATCCTTAAGATCAATCTGAACCGTCAAAATCTGTACCAAACATAAATACATATTTATTACAAATTTTCTATTTTATTATCCTTGGTTTTTCACAACTTCACTAATAATACAAAATTCAATATCCATACTAATCACACATCCTCAAATAAATTTAAAAAACACATAATTTTTCCTATTCTGTTATGACATCTCTCCACTTTTCAACCACACATCTCAAAAAGCCAATTCCCACAAACAAAAAAGCTAAAATTTTAGCTACAAAGAAGAATAAAGAAACGGGCAATTATATCTACACCAGTATCTTTACTAATTGCACCATGTTTTTAATTATTCTTCCTAAATACAAATATAGTCACAATTAAAATGATTTAAATAACCCATCATTATACCCTTAATACAAATATAGTCACAATTAAAATGATTTAAATAACCCATCATTATACTCTCAATTCTCAATTATTTACATTGGGGGAAAAAAAGAAGTCAAACTACAAACTAATAAAATCTTTATACTCACAAATATGAACCCTAACTCATTTTATTACTTACTGACAAATCTAAACTCTTACTCATTTCATTACTTAGCCGATAATAAAAACCCTAAAATATATAAATTAACACACACAATCTAGGAAGCGAAAAACAGAAATTCTATTGAAATCGAACTCGAGTTCAACATCTATAGCCATATTCGTTTCTTTAAAGTTAGCTTATAACAAGAAGTATAATCATGTTAGATGGATAAATCTTCGTATATCTCTATATGAATAATGAATTGAAGAATGAATGAGGTAAAAATTGCTAGCAACAGATGTGGGGTTTAATTTTCTGCGAAAAAATTATTTCGACGGAGAGAAAGAGGGGTTGGGGGGGGGGGAATCTGAGAATACACATAGGAATTCTTTTGTTTTATTTGTGAAAGGATCAAGGTTATGGTTGTAAATTCCCTAGCTTATCATCATTTTCCCAACCTCATCTCCCCTTGTATTAAAAAGAAAGGAAAAAAAAAAAAACACAAGTTATGGTTGTAAATATAAGGTGGTGTGTTAATAAACTAATTTATGTTAAATATGGTGTATTTATATTGTGATGTAAGGAAAATTTTCGAAAACCTCCCGAATGTTTTGTAATAAAATCTTCCATCTTATGTGACGTTTATAGATGTACGCCACGTGTAATTCATACGTGCCATATATATTTTAAAAACACGTGCCATGTATTCACACAACATAGGTTGATAGGTTTTGTTACAAAGCCTTTGACAGATTTTGGAAAGAGAATCTGTAGTGTAAATAGTAAAAATAGTGGTGTAGATATAACTACATTACGGAAAATCCCCAAAAGCACGAAAGGTCAAGACTACCCTCTGTTAGATTTTTATTTACGTAAAAGCCCACGTCCTCGGCCATACGAAAGCGAAGCGGGGAAACGAATGGGTTCAGAGAGAACTGTTGAGAAAGCAATAGACTGAGGACGAAGAAATCCGCCGATCAATCGCCTCAAATTAGACTGAAAGTTAAAGGAGAGGAATTAATCTCTCCTTTCTGCACCATCTGATACTTATTCTCAATTGACTTTGCATGATTTATTTTGAAGTTTGGTTCTAGAGTTTTAGGATGGCGAGTGACTCTCAGAGTACGAGTATGTGCTTCGTTGATCTATGGTGGTTTAGTTTCGCCTTTGCTATTTGCGTGTTCTGGGGCTTTCAGAAGTTTGTCCAAGTGACCTGCCAAATTTCTTTGAATTTCTTGCTCAGTTTTCAAGTTAAGGACATTGTTCAAACCTGATAACGTGACCAGATTTTAATAGTAAATGTATGCAAGCCATTGACATTGAAAAAACAATAGGAAGATCAGGTATGAAGCCGTCATAAGAATGTCGCCTACAAGTCTAGTAACGGAAATCCATAATTTACGACTATTTCAATGCATACACCAAGCATAAGCCAGAAGATTTGCAGAAGAATGACGAGAACGGTTACATAGAATAATGCCCTTCCACTAAGAGAAGGCTGTGAAGCAATTACCTCATCATATGCATCCATTTGAGAGGTCTGGAACATCAAACAGGTCACCCATAATGTATTATTACAAACGAAACAGATTACACACACAAAGTGGCTTAGCAAAGCCACCACATAAAATTACAAGATCGGAAGAACAGAGCAAGCATAGTCTGGCATTATTTCACAGGGAAAACCACAGAAATCCCACACTACATGAAAACACAAGCGCACAAGATAACAGATAAAACACCACAACACTCCTAGCGTTGGTCCCTGCTACACAGACACTATAGCAGGGTGGGAGCCTTTAAGGGCATCCACATCTTCAAGAGACTGGGGGCTGACATCCTCCTCCTCGAGAATGTTCTGAGTGATAGCTTTGTTCTCTTCAATACTGCAGGAAATTGCTTCAAAAATAAGCTCCTTTACTTCCTGCAGCCTCTCCTCAGATAGGGAAACCTCAGCTAGGAGCCTCCGAGCATTCTCCTCGGATGCCTTCTCATAGTCCTCCTTCCTTTTCAGTACCATATGTCCACTAATTTCCCAAACAGCTGGATTGACTTGAGTGTCTAGGAGCTCAGAACTCACTTCCCCAAAAGCCTGTTTCTCCGCATAGCACTGTTTGTTCATTCATTTTTGGAAGATTAGTAGAGGACTCACTAAATAAATATGACCTCTTGTTTGTTTGCAGATTAACATCAAATAGGGTTGTAAAAAGCGGCATTGAACCAAACATTTTCACCTGTGGGAGGAGGAAAATCCGTTTTCCAGAATCAGCAATGAGCACGTTACAAGGAATGTTGTTGTCTTGCAAGCAAATGCAGGAGTCTGAGACAACATTCGACAATTCCTCGAGACGGTGCTCTTCCGATCTCACCCTCAAAGAGAAGACCTCTGACTGGATAATTAAGAATGTCAGAGATTTTCACCTCCCCACTTGTGGTGGTTATCTTCCGAGTGGGAGCCCTTTCAATGGGGAATGGCACAGCCAAGTAATATGCCTGTTGTCACAATAATCATACAATTTTTCTTTAAGTTACGAGAAACTTAAACCTTGGCAATATGATATGAAACAAATTATTAACGTCATAAACTACACAAAGAAATGGTAGTTAGGAACCTGAAAGTGAAGGTGGTTGATGGTGGCAAATGCACCCAAGCTATTGTAACCCAAGCGGAAGTAGGGGTTTCCTGCTTCTGCAGCCATGTAGAGTGCAAGCAAGAAGCTCTCTCGATCAATCCTTTGAGGCAAGCACTCAAGAATCCGAGGGATCAACAAGACATGGCCGTATTCAATTGGACTAACCTGTATAATCATGTGCACCAAAAGTTAACAGTCTGCTACTTGAAATTTCACCAAAACATCTGAATTCTTAAGGAAGCACTCTAATAAACCGGTAAAATAAAGATATACATTGATGGCAACGACACTAGGAGAATTCTCAATGTCAATGGGTGCTTTTGGAAAGAACTGGACATCACTGTCTGCACTTGGTTCGAATTGGAAAAGGACCTCCTCTTGGCCAACTTTGGTGAAGTTGAATTTGTTTTCATCAAAGGGCTGCACGACCTTATCAACTCGAAACTCAGTCGGCCTCTTCTTGAGGTGCCTGCCTTCGTTCAGTTGCGCAATGAAGCCATATTGACCAGGAATTACCTGCAGACCATAGGCACCAACTCCACATCAGCTGCAACAAAGATAAACAAGACACCAGCAAAAGAATGAGATCGGAAGAGGAAGAGAAAACCTTGGTTTCACAAGCAGTGACATCATAGCGAAAGAGGCCTCTGTGCAACCGATCCTCCCACTGCCACCAAGTAACAGTAATTTTAGCTAAATGGGTACAATCTTAAGCTTAAACGCTGGAAGATAAAACTCATGAATGAAGTAAATTTCCAAAATCGCTCTTCCGATCTCCAAGAAGAAGGGAGTCCAGGAAGGCAACTGGAGGCTCTTTGTTTTCAGAGACAGTTGATTTCTTTTCTCCTCAATCTTGTTCACCTTCTTGAAAGCATACAGAGGTAGCTTTGACCCTAATTCAACCAAGACACCAAATACTCAAAACCCAAGTTCTATTTCAAAAGCAAAGTAAAAAAATCTCAAATTTCGGTTAATCAAAATACTCAGAATGATACCTGGAAGACAGCAGCTTCTGAAGCAATTACGGCCGCGGCCGCCTGCATGGCGGGAGTCCTCTTCTGCCTCTTCCGTCTGGAAATTGGACACAACAGTAGGAACTCTCTTGATCCTCAACATCATCTTTAGATCTCTTAATATGATAACCTCTCTTTTTTTTTTTTTTTCCCTTTCACCAATTACAAAGGAAACCCGTCACCAGTCCCAAATCCACAGATCCTTATCAAATTAAATAACAACAAACTGTGTAATATACAATTCAACAATATCTACACAAGCAGAGAGCTATCAGTACAAACCGCCGCCGGCAAGGAAGAGGAGGTCAGAAGGACTACCGCCTGCAGAAGGTAAAGCGCCACGTCCGCCGTGCGGCAAATGGTTGCTCTCAATCACACAACCCTTGCGACGTACAGCACGGACATGAATAACGCGTCGATTTACTCTGAGTGTAGCCGTGTTTGCAACTTGTGATCCCCGGGTTTTACCCCAAACCTTAAAACGCCTCTCAAAACTGCCACGGAACCGCCGCCGACGTCACTTGAATCCCACCGCTCCGAAATTTATGTGGAAGAGGAGGAAGGTACGCAAAATCCATACTTTTTTCCTTCAAACAGGATGAAGAAATTACCGCGTACAGGTGGTAGGTCGGAGAAAAATTGACGAATATATATAGAGAAATGGATTGGGTGCAAATGTGGCTGTAGTTTTCTACAATTGGTCATATCTACACACTTTGGGTCCCCTCGCCCAACCCGACCCATTTTACTCCTCGGAATCAGATTTGCCTCCGTTGGGCTCGATTGAAAAGTTGAAACTTGGGGTGACAATATTTTCTTATTTTGAAAAGTTCAGGACTTGCTCCTGAAATATTCTATCTCGCACCAAATAAACGTTTAGAAATCGCACAGGAACGTTGAACTCACGTAGCGAAATGATATTTGTACACACAAATTATATAATTTTTATACACACCTCTTTATATTTACTTAAATATCCTTTGCTCCATCTTCTTTAAAATCACAACATTTGAATAGTGTGGGTAAACTCAGGGGTGTGTACAAAAATTGTACACTTTGTGTGTACAAATAACACTTCTCGCTAGGATCTCCCACGTACCTCTGGCGGGAGATCGAGACTAATATGTGTAGTGTGTACACAATTTTTTTTTCCTTTAATAATATGATACAAGGAAATATAGAGGGAAAGAAATTAAAAGAAAGATAGGTGTAGTTAGAATCGAGATCTTTAGTATAAAACGTGACTATCTAACTATTACGATGCAATTCAAAAAACAATAGTTAATATTTGTTTGGAGAGAGATCATATTGAAAATATATAAAAGGAGAGAGGAAAAGAGAGTTAAAATAAACGAAAACTTCAACAAAAACAAGTGCAATTTTTTTACAAAACCAAAAGCTCTCAGGTGGAGCGTACACCCAAGCAAAAACACGCCATCTAGATCCACATACTCCCATCAAAATTTCAAACGGGCCCCACATGAAAAACCAAGATAAAAAATTAGACCCATTTTTCGCTGTCTATTTTTGTCAAAGCCGAAACCACCCACCCCCAAAAGCTCTCTTTCTGTGTCTTCGATCTGCAGCAACGCCCCCTTCAAGCTGATTTGCAGAATCGCCGGCGACTGTGAAGCCGCCCAGCCGCGGACGACGAAGCCATTGTCCCCGCCGACCCATCCGCCCCCGTTCCTTGTCCGAACGAACCCACCGCACCAGCGATGGAAGTGATCTCCGGCGAATCCCCTTCAACTCAGGCCATATCAATTCAAGAAACCGTTACTTTTCCAGACTAGGCTCTAGTTTACCTAAAGAACCCTGATCCAGTCTGATATTAACCAAACATAACATAGACTGTATATATATGCTCCCAAACTCATCTGGGATCTGTGGAATCCGAAATTTGTTTTGTGGTCGGAGGTTGTATCGGTTGCTCAAGAAATCGTTAGGTGCAAAACCTCTTTAAGCATATTGAATAGCCCACAAAGATATAATAGTACCATTAAGGTTTCAGTTATGGTGGCAATCGGGGGGTTGCCGCAGATCGGGGAGAGAGAGAGAGAGAGAGAGATGGAGCTTTTGGGGATGGGGTGGGGTGTTTTGGTTTGACGAAATCGGAACAGTAGAAAATGGGTCAAATTTTTTTTTTGAGTTTTCATGCGGGGCTGTTTGAAATTTTGGTGGGAGTACGCGGATCTACATGGCATGTCTTTGCTTGGGTGTACACTCCATCACACAGCTTTTGGTTTTGTAAAAAAGTCAATTTGGTTTTATAGAAAAATTGCAAACAAGTGCCCTTCCTCAAAAAGTCAAAAATAGACAGAAAAAATCATAAATTGTCGACGTGAACGTGAAGTTATGTAATCCATGAGACGGAGTCGGAAATTTTTCTTTTCTTTTCTTTTAATGGTTGCTGTAATAATAATAATAATAATAATAATAGTATTTTTTATTTGAAAAGTGCACGTGAGTTAAAGGCTTAAAGCTGCTCGCTATTTGTTCCAACTTGTCAATGTATATATGAATTTTTTTTCACTTCTGGAAAAATCACTTACGATTTAGGTGTTTGATTCTCTTTATGAAAACACATTATAATCTAATTTATAATTGATTTGACAACTGATTTGATAATTGCTCATTTATAATTACAAATTTCAAACTTTTATTAAATTTACATCACTCATTTCGCCTCATTATAATTTCTCATTATAATTCGATTTGAATAAATGGATTCAAACATGTTTCATTGGCTTCTGAACTTATATTAATAAATTTGTGTATTTGAGGGTTCTTTTTAAAAAATATGTATATATTTAATACAGTTAAAGGGAATTTTGAAAATGGGTGTAAACTCAAATCCATAGTGATAGATATGTTTAACAATCAATTATTATAATTTGAAATAGAGTATAGAGTAATTCTAGAGGACATAAAAATGTGATATTATTAGGTGACATTATCATGTGGTACACATTCATTTAGTGATAGATTACATAATTACTTTTTCATCATCCAATACAAGTGTGTCACATAAGAATGTCACTTAAAAATGTCTCATTTTCATATCTCATTAGAATTTCTTATTTGGAATATAATAATTCAAATTATAGTAATAAGTTACCAAACAAAGGAGCATCTCCAAATGTGGATCTAAATACCATCCACTCTCTCGATTTTTGGAAAGTCTCTAGTTTAGACAGCCGCCATATTTAGGTGGTTTTCTTTTTTGTGATCCTTTCCGCACGTAAAAAACACATAACAATCATATGTAATGAAACAAAACTCATAGATACACGGTCTATTAATTGAAGCTAATGCTGAAATATTTGTTAGTGTAACTTAAAATAACAGCATTTTCTTCAAAAAAAATAATAATAGTAAATAAATAAAATAAAAACAGTCTAGACACCTTTATAGAGATACATGAATATGTGACGCACCCCAAAAAAAAAAATATTTTGTTGGGTGGCCTTCTGAACTCACAGTTGGATCTTCCTTTTAGCAAATTCTCCCAGCTAGTTTTGTTCGCATGGCTTGAACACACATGTGAATCTTACGTATCTCGTGATCAAAATCAAAGATAATATTAAAGATGCGACATATTTTAAAGTGTCTTTTAGACACCATAAATAGTGTCTTACGTTGAAGATGCTCAGCAACTCTAGAAATGGAGTTATGGAGCCGGAGCCCACTCCCCAACCAAACACGTTCGATACTATTTTTATGGTACCACTTATTTGAAATTATAATCACGTTCTTCTTTTTTTTTTTAATTCTACAACTCTTCGTTGTCCTCTATGGGAAAAAAATTCTCTTAAATAACGTAAGTCAGATACTATTTTTATGGTACAATTTATTTGAAATTGTAATCATTCTTTTTTTAATTCTAAAACGCTATGTTGTCCGGAAAAAATCTCTTAAATAACATATGTCGCTAGTATTTCTATGGTACAACTTATTTGAAATTATAATAATAATAATTCTTTTTCTAATTCTACAACCCTACGTTGTCCTATATTGGAAAAAATCTCTTAAATAGTGACTTACCCATTTCTACAAAATTGGTGTTTTAGTATTGGTGTATGTAAATGGATCAAATGCTCACGACAGTCTGTCAATGTAATTATCAATCTCCTAAGTACACAATGCCCTGGGTAGCAAATCAATTCTATTTCGAAAGTGAAATATGTTGTATGAGAATGAGTGATGAAAAATTTGTATAGAGTGAGTCATATGTGTTGTTCAAACGTGATTTGTTTGATTAAATTCTTCTATTTAAAAATAAAAAATAATATGGGGCTGAGCATGGCGCTCAAAGGCAACTATCTTTATTACTGAACAAATTAGCATAAAGGTACGAAAGTTTTTTTGAAAAATGGAGGACAAATGAAGCCAGTCCCACAACAAACTTTCATGTGAGTTTGGCCAGTCGGCCATTAGTATGCCTCGACAAATTGACAAAACAAGTACATTATTATTGTTAACTTTGACAACCTGTCCGAACGTAAAAAGATACATACAATTTCACCAATATAAGAGGCTCTCAACAACGAATGAATTAGTTTATAATCCCCTCCGAGAGGTATACAATAGTGTCGGGACATCTAAACATGTTCGTGCAAACAGTTGGATATAGAATTATTGCATGGAGTTGTGATATTCGAACTTAAAGGCATACAAAAAGTTTAACAAGATACATACAATTTCACCAATATAAAGAGGCTCTCAACAACGAATGAATCAGTTTATAATCCCCTCCGAGAGGTATACAATAGTGTCGGGTCATCTAAACCTGTTCGTGCAAACAGTTGGATAAAGAATTATTGCATCACTGCTCTGAGTCTCATATTGTGAAG
Source organism: Nyctanthes arbor-tristis (assembly GCA_963692815.1). Lineage (NCBI taxonomy): Eukaryota > Viridiplantae > Streptophyta > Magnoliopsida > Lamiales > Oleaceae > Nyctanthes > Nyctanthes arbor-tristis. The sequence continues at coordinate 144 of CAVNYN010225710.1, read as the reverse complement.
GGGAAAAGCCAAATTAATAGGTCTTGTCTCCCCCATGGCTGATGCATGGGCCCCACAAAAAATTTCCAATTTCAAAAATATATATTCAAGACAAATAGAAAATGTCACAGGTTTAGGACATTTTTGTAATTTCATTCAATATCA
>CAVNYN010225706.1:0-26600 GCA_963692815.1 Nyctanthes arbor-tristis | reverse complement strand
GAGATATCGTTTCCTCTCAATAACTTGTTTTTAGTTCGTATTTCCAGTCTTCAGATCTTACAGATCTCCTTGTGCTTCAGGCCTTGGTTTTGCAGAAGAAAGGAAGGTTGATGGAGCTTGTGGATCCAAGATTGGGTTCTAATTTTAACAAAGAAGAAGTAGAAAGAATGATCAGAGTTGCTCTATTGTGCACCAATCCATCTCCAGCACTGAGGCCTATAATGTCCACAGTGTGCGGCATGCTTGAAGGTTATATAAATGTTCAGGAATTTAACATGGATCCCAGCATCTATGAGGATGAGTTGAAGCTTCAATCACTCAAAGAGAAATTCGAAGACTTGGAATGTGATTTAAGCAAAAGCAGTACCGCTTTGTCCATGTCTGTTGCACCAGAAATTGGCTCGTCCTCTACTTCTGCCTAAGAAGGACACATGTAAATGCATAGTGACCGGTTTAAACTTTTGAAGAAAGAAGGAAATATTAGATCTGTTTTAGTCAGTTCTATTTACAGACATGGACCCATAAAAATATCTAAGATTTCATCAGGGCATATTAACAAATTTTTATGGCATGTGCCCGTCATTTGCAAAATTGTTTTTGTTAGAGGTTATATCTTTTTACTTCTCTTGTATCCTGATAGATGCTTACCTTTGCTTTCTCATTGTTGATGTCGCCAAATACCCTATCAAGTTTTCATGCTTGTATTTTGAACTTTTGTTTCTGTTAGAAAGTTGGTCTTAAAGTAAAAATGGTTCATATATACTGAATGCGTGCAAAAACACATTGGCCAATGCAGGGATAACAATTTTTACCATCTTCTTACAAGTATATAGTATGTTAGCTATAATTCATGAACTTAACTATGTGAATGCAAGAGAAAGAAAATGAGCAAGCACGTTTGCTAGTATGTTAGCCATTCATATACCTAGCTAATGCGCACACAAAGACATGGTTCATGAATCTTTTTCCCCTTTGTCTTAGGCCAAACCATGTTGGATTGGGAGTCGGTGGTCGGTTTGTCAGGTTCTCGGGCCAAATGCCCGCCCATCATGTAACTGTTCAACTAGATGAATCATACTGATATAGATATATAATTTGTTGTGTTTTGTGACAAAGAAAAGTCTCTTAAAAATGATTCATTCACACTAAACCCTCCAAAATTTTCCGTATAAATTTATTTAGATACGAATAGATAAATGTAATAGCTCCATGATGAAGTGACACAATTACTATCCGTTGATTTAAACAAGTAAATCAATTAACAGAGTCATCTAGTGAAAAAAGTTTATATATTTGATCGATCTTCTTGTTTTATTTATTATATTATTACTTGTTTTATTATTATTGTTCTTCTTGTTGTTGCTACTGCTGCTAAGTGCCATACAACTCTAATTGTGCACACTCTTTATTTAAAGCAAAAATATCTATTCAGCTTTACATGTAGATAAGAAAAAAAAATCAAGTACTCTAAGAGTACTCTAAATAGGGTACTCCAGTACGTTTACTATGAAAACGCGAGAATTGACGGAGTCGTATCTAGAGAAAACGGCTTTCTATATTACATTTTTCTTCTTAATTTATTGGTTCTTGTTAGGAGTCATACAACTCTTTAAAGCAAAAATTCTATTCTGTTTGAACAAAACCTTACTCTTTTCGGTTTAGGTCAATTAATTAATAATGATAAGTTAATATTTGAGATCTCTTGAAATTCGGAACAGTTGCTCTAAGAAGTATGCAATCAAATATACAATTTGAAAAAATCACAATTCAGTTTTGCAGCAAATTTTTCAGCGGTTTAATTTCGTTATATATGCATGTTGAATTTTCAAGGATATGATCTCTATCATGGCCATTTCTATATATCATTTACCTTCGCGTATAGTTGCTGGTACTTTGTGAATAACTCATTATGCAACAATATTATTCATTGAGAGAAGCTAAAGAGGAGACATCAACTAGGAAATAGAAAGAAAAAAGGAAGAACCAAACCCTAGTCGATATACCAAAGAATACAATCTGCAATGAAAAAGAATACAAGTCCTTTTGTATGCAAGGACTAACTTATGCAACTAGTAACTTGAAATACTAAACTAGCAAAACTATTTAAAATTATACTGTAACATCCCCCCCTCAAACTCACAGTGTTACAGCCAAAAGCAACGAGAGTTTGTCACGTAGAAAACGAACGCGGTGAATCGAATGGGACTTAGTAAATTGGTCCGCAAGCTACAAAGAAGAAGAGACAAAGTGTAAGGTTATGGTGCCCTGCTGAAGGTGATGGCGCACCATATGACAGTCAATCTCAATGTGTTTTGTTCACTCATGAAACACAGAATTATGAGATATCTAGATGACACTCTTATTATCACAGTACATGTGTGTGGGAGAAGAGAGAGAAACTCCCATGTCGAAAAGAAGCCAGCGTAACCAAACAATCTCAATAGTAGTAGATGCCATAGCAAGATACTCGGCCTTAGTAGAAGATCGAGAAACCACTGTCTGTTTCTTACTCTGCCAAGAGATAAGAGAATCACCCAAGAAGACACAAAACCTTGTAGTAGACTTACGATCAATGAGATTGCTAGCCCAATCCACATCAGAATAAGCACGGAGTTCTAAGGAAGATATGGATAGAAATAGAAGACTCTGAAAACATGAACCATGAAGATATCGTAAGATGCGAACCATAGCTGCCCAATGAACAGTGGTCGGAGCAGAAACAAACTGGCTAACAACATACATAGCATAAGAAATATCACGCCGGGTGATGGTAAGTTATACAACAGAACCAACAAGAGTACGATACAAAGTAGGATAAGTCAAAAGAACACCATCAGACTTAGTTTTAATCTTATAGATCCAATGAAAACCAACAACATTTTATTTGAAGGCAAAGGCACCAAATCCCAAGTGTCTGTTTTTTGTAGAGTAGACAATTCATCATTCATACCATGTTGCCAAAGAAGGTCTAAAATGGCTTCTTTATATGAAGAAGGTTCAAACATTTTATGGATAGATGATAAGAAACAACAAAAAGACTCTGAATAGCAAGAATAGTCAAAATCAGAGAGTTGAGTGGACCTATGTATGTGCTGAGGATATCGAGGAGACAGTGGAGAAGGAGAAGAGGATGGCAATAGATCCTCAGGCTCAGATGGTGCTTGAGAGGTCACAGAAGAAGGAAGGACAGGAGGAGACGACGCATGTGTACCTGAAGTGGATGAAGATTCAACAGTGACAGGTGTAGGGGAAGAAGAACTACTACTAGAGAAAGAGTCAAGATGAACAAGATCGGATTTGGTCAGTGTAGAAGTGCTATTAAGAATAGAGAAGAATGGGATATGCTCAAGAAACACAAAATGTTGAGAAACATATAACTTCTGACTCACAGGATCAAAACAACAGTAACCTTTTCTATCCTCTCCATATTCTAAGAAAACACATATAACGGAAACATATAACGGAACTTAATATCAATTTATTACACTTAGCTGTGGGAATAAGAACAAAACAAATACACCCAAAGAATTTCAGGACAGAATAATCATGAAGAGAGCTAAATAACGCTTCAAACGGTTACCAGTCAGAAGCATGAGAGCTTGAAATTCTACTAATCAAATAAACAGCTGTACGAACAGCTTCTCCCCAGAATTCATTAGGGACTTTAGTAGATAAAAGAATAGAGCTGGCTGTTTCAATTTTGTGTCTATGTTTGCGTTCATCAACACCATTATGTTGAGGACTCTCTGTACAAAAGGATTGATGAATAGTTCCATCAGAAGCAGAAAATTCAGTAGATTTGTCTTCCCCACCCAAATCATATCTAAAACACTTAATTACAGTATTATGTTGGGTTTTAATAAGTGCTCTAAAGAACAATAAATAGATAAAAAATCAGAATACCTCTTCATAAGATAAGCCCAACAATAACTAGTACAATCATTAATAAATGAAACATAATATCTGGACCTTCCTTTAGTGGAAATGGAAGCAGGACCCAACACATCTGAATGAACAAGATCACAAGGTGCAACAGAACGAGAAACACTACGAGTAAAAGGCAAAGCAGAAAATTTAGCAAGTTTGCAACCACTACAATCAGAAATGTCATGTGTCTGCGTATCTCCTAAATGACCTTTGGAAACTAAAAATTTCAAATGACTAGCAGACACATGCGCAAGTCGAGAATGCCATAAGTAAAAGCTAGAAGAAGAAGCATTCAAACGAAAAGAAGATAAATAAAGATCAGAGGTAGCAACATGCGCCGATCTCAATTATCCAAGACATAGAGTCGTCATCTCTGCCTATGACCTATCCCAATCAGCTTTTGAGACTGTGGATCACGCAGATAACAAGCATTGGGAGAAAAATGAACCAGGTATCCAGAATCACACAATTGACCAACAAATACTAGATTTAGAGTAACATTAGGAATACATAAAACATCTGACAGAGATAAATTTGATGTGTGTACAGACCCAATACATGTTAAGGGCAGTAGGGTTCCATCAGCAGTTACAATATATGTACAATGATGGTAAGAAGACATAGAGGCAAACAATTTAGAATTAGAGGACATATGTCGAGAAGCACCTGAGTCAAATATCTATGTAGACATAGCATGTGGCTGAGTGGCTAAGAACTTTTGAAACTGCTAATTAAGATCAGCCATCTTGAGATCAGATGAAGGAGGTGCTCCAAGTATGGATGAACCAACAGGTAAAGCAGTTGCTATATTCAAATTGGAACCATAAGACATATGAGGTGATTGCTAATAATTCTGTTGAGAAGTATGATTCTTCAACAACAATTTAAGGCACCGAGCTTTCCAATGTTCCTTTTGTTTACAAAAACTGCACACATCTTTTGGAAACTTTGCACGTCCTTGATTCTGATTTTGTACATGTGGCACAGCCAAGACAGAAGCACTAGAGCTTAGAACAGAAGCCTTTCCACTAAGTGATTTCAACAGAGTTTCCTCAGCTACAAGTTCACTTACAACTGAATCAACAGACATGAGGGGTTACGATGAAAAATAGAACCCCTAATTCCCTCAAAATCGCTACGAAGTGCCATAAAAAACTGCACTAGTCACTGCTCCTCTCGAAAAGTAATATATTCTTCAACACCTCTCAGTCCAGCCGTTGTAAGAGCTAAGATACTTATATTCTACTGTTGTAATGCTCGAATATCACTCTCTAGCTGATACCGTTTTGCAAAATTGGACTTAGTATACAACTTTTCCAAATAATCCCAAACCTATTTTGTAGTTTCATACTTTGCCAATTATGTACCAATATTATGCTCAACAGAATTATTTATATAAGTAAGAATTTTCGAATTATTGGAATCCCAGTTATCTAATTTTGTTGCATAATCATAATCAGTGATCGCCAGTTTACGAACTGTTCCACTAACATAGCCCCACAATTTCTTTCCTTTAAGAAAGTGTTTCATAACATAACTATAATAAGAATAATTTGTACCATTCAACTGCACACTAATAGCTTGGAGTGAATCATCTGATGCCACAATAAAAGAAGGAGAGAAAACACACTAACCAAACTGTAGCATATTAGAAAATGACACGATCAACTCTCACCACCACCACCACCACGACGATGTAGGAAACTGAATTTCGATCACGCCAGTGCAAACAAAGTCGCCGGAAACCTCTCCACGTGCTTCCGTACGCGACCTGAATTCCCGACTGTTCGTTGCCACACACCGGGGCGTGTTGTTACACGCTCTGCACAGCGAGTAAGTGGACGACTATCCGAACCTGGTGGTACGTATCCTCTGATTGTAGAACAAAGCAATGGAAGGTGCTCGAATTGGACAATTTCAGTTTGTAACCTTTTTTTTTTCAATTCCAATTCGATCCAAGGCTCTGATATCATATGAATAACTCAATATGCAACAATGTTATTCATTGAGAAAAGCCAACGAGGAAACGTCAACTAGAAGAAATAGAAAGAAAGAAGGAAAAGTATAATAATAATAATAATAATAATAATAATAATAATAATAACAATGAAATCAAGATTGATATATTATTTATTTTCATGTAATTCAAACTCATTAGGTAAATGTGAGATATATCTAACCAAAATGTAATATGTAGATAGAGTACCAAAATAAAAATATTAAATTACATGATTAAAAAGAAAAATATAACAATAAGGAAAGGTATAATAATTGAACCAATAAATTTTTTATTTATTCTTATTTTTTATTTCCTTTAAAGACAATAAAACCCGATAGCATAATCTATATTAGTTTCACACTCGTGCATTTACGGACTACTATGCTTCACACCCATGCGTATCATGGACATATTATACTGAGAATAGTAGGAGAATATAAAATCATGAAATTATATAGTCGGACAGAGTAAAATTGAAATCCATTAGACAAATATGAAATATATCTAACCAAAATATAATATATAGATAGAGTTCTAAAATAAAAATATTAAATTAAATGAACAAAAGGAAAAGAATAACAGTAATAATAATAATAATAGAATAATGATGTGAGCAAATTGATTTTTTAAAGAAGCCATACAATGAAAGGCAAAATCATTTGTAATTGAGCCCGAAAATTTATTGAGTCAGACAAACTCTACTTATATATATATATATATTTTATTTATTCTTATTTTTTATTTTCTTTAAAGACAATAAAACCCGCTAGCATAATCTATATTAGTTTCACACATGTATATTTACGGACTACTATGTTTCACACCCGTGCGTTTCATGAAAATATTATGCTGAGAAAGCAAAATACATTATAGTAGGAGAACATTGAATTATACAATTAGACAGAGTAAAATTGAAATTCATTAGGCAAATATGAACTATATCTAACAAAAATGTAATATGTAAATTGAGTTTCAAAATAAAAATATTAAATTAGTATGTAGATAGAGTTACAAAATAAAAATATTAAATTAAATGATTAAAAGGAAAAGTATAATAATAATAATAATAATAATAATAATAATAATAATAATAATAATAACGTCAGCAAATTGATTTTTTAAAGAAGCCAGACAATGAGAGGGAAAATCATTTCTAATTGAGTCCGACAATTAATTCAGTCAGATAAACTCTACTTTTATATATATATTTATTTCCTTTAAAGACAATAAAACCCGATAGCATAATCTATATTAATTTCACGCCCGTACATTTACGGTCTACTATGCTTCACACTCGTGCGCTTCATAAACATATTATGGTGAGAAAGTAAAATACATTATAGTAGGAGACATAAAATCATGAAATTATACAATCAGACAGAATAAAAGTGAAATCTATTAGGCAAATATGAAATATTTCTAACAAAAATATAATATGTAAATGGAGTTTCAAAATAAAAATATTAAATTAATATGTAGATAGAGCATCAAAATAAAAATATTAAATTAAATGATTAAAATGAAAAGTATAATAATAATAATAATAGAATAATAACGTCAGCAAATTAATTTTTTAAAGAAGCTAGACAATAAGCAGGAAAATCATTTCTAATTGAGCTTGATAATTAATTAAGTCAGACAAACTCTACTTATATATATATATATATATATATTTGCTATAAATCTTTATTCAAGAATCAATAATAATTGGTTAAGGATTAGTCTGCCATACTTCGTTAACTCACTTCAATAGGAAAAGAGGTTCAGAATTCTGTGGTGTTTGCATCATTGCATGTTAAGTGATTAGAATACTCAAGAGTCATTTTTGAACATTTATTATGTTTATCTTAATGTGAACAAAATCACACATTTACAAAAGTCAAGCTTGGGCTAAAGTTTCCCAAGTCAATACCGACATCGAATTAATAATTGGGGAAACTAGTAATAATAGATGGAAGATGAACAAGCATTAAATGATGAACAGGCATTAAATAATACTGATGCCAAATTAACAATAAAAGATTATTCATCGCATTATGGTACATTTCTTGCCATTAGTAGTATTATTATTTGAAAATTCAAACAAGGCTGCTAATTATGGTTTTCTATCCCTTATTTTTATTCCCGTTCAACTTAAAAAGTAAATGCGTTCCTATTTTCGGTTCATATATGCAATGCAGATCAGGGCGTGTGTAATATAAGGGCATCTCCAAGGGTTTGGCCCCAAATTTGGGGCAAACCCATTTTTCACTACAACAATTTACCTGAAATTTGGGCTATAACCTATAACGATTTTTCTTTTGTTTTTAATTGTAAATAAATGGTTGCATACTCATGTATATGTTTAGTTTATGTAATCTATCTACATTATTATTATATTAAATATTATTAATTAAGAGAATTAAGTCTCGATATCTTTTGTACCGCGTTTTTTCCGCCTTTTTTATTTTGTAAATCTTGATGTAATTGTTCTTTTTTTAAACAAAAACTTTTGTAAAGGAATTTAGAAAAGCCTTGAACCAGTGACAATTGAGTTTAGCACTCAAACCGTAACCATTTTATCAATTTTCTTTTTGTTAGGTTTTTTCGCTTTGGTACCTTTTGTACCGCATTTTTCTGCCTTTTTTATTTAGTAAATTTTGAGGTAATTGTTCTTTTTTTTAAACAAAATCTTTTATGAAGGAACTTAGAAAAGATTTGAGCCTGTGACAATTGAATTTAACACTTAAGCCTTAACCACTTTACCCATTTTCTTTTTATTATTAGGTTTTTTCAATAATAAATTAAAATATCAAATATGAAAAGCCAATTAAAAAAAACGTTAATCGCTCTTAAGTCATTCATTCACCATCTCTATCGTGTGTGTTATGGCGAGTTTAATGTTATTTGAATTTTTTTATACATTTTATATTTATTTGAAATTTTTTAAGCTTTATTAATTAGGATTTCTGAAAATGTGGCAAGCAACTGATATTTTTTACATACCCGATCCAAACTACCCTACCTCATACTCGATTCAAATGGGTATGAAGTAGGGTTGATAGAAACGGACCGAGTTACAGGGGAGGTGTATCCTTCCAAAATCCATCCCATTTTTAAATTTATTAAATTGTAATCCCTATCCTATCTCATTTTTCTGCCCATTAATTTCTAGATTAATTAGGTTTGAAAAATTTATTCCCTTATTGTGAGATAATCGTCGCTTCTTTTCACAAACACCTCTATACTGAACGATATCTGAAATTTTAGATTTAACCCAAAATACGAAACTTTGTTTTAGTAATGACTTAATAAATTAAATGTAAATTATAACACATTTTTCTATTTGAATTCTCATCAGATTTCATCTTTCCAAAAATTATGCGTAAAAATATTTATAACAAATATTTTCAATACTTATAATATGTTGTTTGACTCATATTTTATCTTTTATGATCTTCTCTTATATTTTTTAGTTAACTTTAATTATAGAGATGATAATTTTAAATTTGACAATATTGTACATTTGTCGTTAAACTTACATACGTTTTCGAATGTATTGAATGATGGTAATAAAATTTTTCATATTATTACATATGTATGAAAGATTATATGTAAGAATGTAAATTGTTTTCTGAACAATTTTGAACTTCACGATTGCTATCAATTGTTCTTATTGATTCATTAATGTATAATTGCGTTTTTATATTTTTCTACGGAGGTACAACTATTGCAGATTTATTATATAACTATCTAATAATATATTAATTTTTTATACCCGTACAATGCACCGGTAGTTTAATTAGTTTAATTGAAATTAGTAACTTAGATATTGAATAGATCTAATTCATTTTCCGTTCTATTGGAGGACGCTTGAGACACTTTACATTGGCTATTCAGTGTGCTTGAAAAAGGTTCGTTGTAGTTACACCAAGCTACCTATCCAAGCAAGCAGGGCCAGTCTAAAAAAAATTTAGACTGGCCTTTTTAAATGGGGGTGCCCTTTTTAAAAAAATTTAGATTGAACAAGATTTTAACGATATAAACTTTAAATATTTAAATTCTATATTAAATAAGTGAGCAAAATAAGTAAATGTTTTAATAATATTCAAAGGAATTTTCATCTCAATAAGTTTTAATATTTGTCAATTGAAAGACATCCGATTATATTTTATCATTTAAAAAAGCACATATACATTATTAAAACACTAAGAATGCCCTATTCTTATATAAAATTATACTACAAATTTAGTATTTAGTAATTGAAATTTAATAAAACTTACAAGAATTATAACTATTATTAAACACAAAAAAAATTTTAAATTGGCTATTAAAAAAATACAATCAAATTTGTAGATAAAAGGATTTGAACTTTTGACCTAGGATTTAACTTGGAGACTAAAGTGTATAACCATACCACTAGACTACGTCACAATTTACAATAAAATTGCATACACATTATTTTCTATATTTTGGACACATGTTTCAAAAAATTCAACTATAAATTTTTCTACACCTTCTAATAGGGGGCCTTAATCGACCGCTTTGATTGATTAGTATTAGGCCTGGACATCGGGTCGATCGGGCTGAGTTGGGCTTGAACCTGAGACTGACTCGACATAAATTCGGTTTGTGATTTTTCAAACCGCAACTGACCTGACGGGCGGTGAACCCAACCCAACTTGGGTTGGGTCGGAATGGATAGGTTTATCGGGTTGGAGGCTTATTTAAATTTGGCCCAATTTTCTTTGTTTTTTAAGGCCCAATTTAGGCCCATTTTTGTTACTTAAAAGTACACATGAAAATGCACAGTGACCGGTTTAAACTTTTAAAGAAAGAAGGAAATATTAAATCTCTTTTAGTCCTCAGTTATATCCACAGACATGTACCCATAAATATATCTAAGATTTCATCAGGGCATCTTAACAAATTTTTACGGCATGTGCCCGTCATTGCAAAATTAGAGGGTATATATTTTTACTTCTTTTATATCCTGATAGATTTTTACCTTTGCTTTCTCATTGTTGATGTTGCCAAATACCCTATCGAGTTTTCGTGTTTGTATTTTCAACTTTTGTTTCTTTTAGAAAGTTGGTCTTAAAGTAAAAATGGTTCATATACTTAATGCGTGCAAAAACACATTGGCCAATATAGGGATAACATTTTTTACCATCTTCTTACAAGTGTAGTATGTTAGCTATAATTCATGAACTTCACTATGTGAATGCAAGAGAAAGAAAATGAGCAAGCACGTTTGCTGGTATGTTAGCCTTTCATATACCTAGCTAATGCGCACACAGACATATTGGTTCATGAATCTTTTTCCCCTTTGTCTTAAACCAAACCATGTCGGGTTGGGGGTTGGGACTCGGTGGTTGGGTTTGTCAGGTTCTCGGGCCCAAATGTCGGCCCATCATGTGAGTGTTCAATATAGATATATAATTTGTTATGTTTTGTGACAAAGAAAAAGTATCTCTTAAAAATGATTCGTTCACACTAAGCCCTCCAAAATTTTCTGTATAAATTTATTTAGATACAAAAAGATAAACCATGATGAAGTGACACAATTACTATATGTTGATTTAAACAGGTAAATCAATTAACAGAGTCATCTAATGAAAAAAAGATTATAAATTTGATCGATCTTCGTGTTTTATTTATTATATTACTTTTTTTTTTTGTTATTATTGTTGTTGTTGTTGCTGCTACTGCTGCTAAGAGCATCTCTAATGCAAAGTTAGGGTGGAATGTTTTGACTCAAAGTGCAACATGAGAGAGATACACAAAAAAAAGAAAAAAAAATTGATGGGTTATATATGTTTTCGATTTTCTTTTTCTTTTAATTACTTTTTCTTCATCAGGTGAAGTGCAGTGTCATATATATACATTCTTCTCCACCATCTCTATCATTATTTTATTATTATTTTTAAATTTGTCTTTATCTCTCTCTTTTTGAATTTCTCTCTCTTTCCACTCAATTTCTCTTTACTTTTTCTCTCTATCTCTCTCATCATCTAAGGCATCCCATGTAATATCCCTAAAAAATTTAACAATAAATTAAGTAATATGATGGTTATTTTGATAATAAAGAGACATATTTCTTACCTCAATCATAAGAGTGCAAGATTAGTACTCAATTGGATGTTCAAAAGTAGAATGTAACAACATGATTATATCGAGATGAGATTGTCACTCAAATAAACGCCAAGATTTAGAATATAGCAATATAATCATATTGAATTGTTGCAAAATTGCTACTCAATTGAATACCAAGAATGAGAAGATGATTATTGACAATATGATCGGTATTTTGACAATGAATTTGAAATTAGAAGGTAGTTATTGACAATATATTGACAATTATGGATTAACCATGAGATTTTTCTATTGATAATATAATTGTTATATTGAATAACCATATGAATTTGCTATTGATAATGTAAATGTTATTTTGACAATGATGGAATAAACATTTGAAATGTCACAAGAATTTAAAGAATTGTTACTCAAGGGAGCCTAGAAGTAAAGAATGTGATTATTAGTTAACATTCTTGAAGTTGATAACCTAATTGTAAAATCCTATCAAGTGAAATGGCTCAAGTAATGAGAGTCAAAATGTTATGACTTAATCATAAGATAACCCAAAGTATCAGGACTTCTCAAGCAATTTACGACCCTACTTTCCAAGTGTACGGTGCCACGTCACGTTACGTGTCGCGTCCTGGTTGGCACAACTCAAAAGTTTATTAAAAACAGCTAAATTCAGATTTTTTTACGGTTATAAATAGGGAAGAGAGGATGAAGATTTCCTCAAACTTCCCAACCGACCCTCTCTCCCTCTCCACGTTCTATGGCTAATGGTCTTGTTTCTTGGGCCCTCTATATCATATATAAAGGAAAAAAATTCGTTCAAAATTATTGTGGGGAGGAGAACAACACTTAAAACATATCAAACATTTGATTTAGCATTTGGAAACCCCCATCATATATATGTAAGAAATACAACTTGAAACATCACTTTGATAAAGGAAAATGAAGGTTTTGAGGGCATTTGACAACAATTGAAAGAATCTTTAGGAAAATCGAGCTAAAAATGTGAGTAACTAATACTTTGATTCTCTTTTAGCATTCTTGAAGTTTGATAAGAAAAACATAGTTTTGATTGAAGTTCACATGAGATGAACATAGATTTTGATGCATTGAAAAGAAAAATTGATTGCATTTGAATTACTAGTTGCTCTATTCGTTTCGTATTTGCTTTGTTTTGTTGCCGTGTTAGGAGTCATCTAATGATACCGAGATGGGCAGCGATTAGTATAGTATCTGCTTTGTTTGGAATTCCGGTAGGGGTCAACTGGAATTCTAATGTGGATCCACTTAAATGTATATGGCTATGATTGAATTGATATTGAATTATATGAATCTTGCGCGCATCACGGGAAGTAGTTCAACTAGTGATAGAGTCTTTTTGTGCATTTGAAAGCTTTGTACATTTAATGATTTTCTTGAAAATGAATCTCCTAATTGAAAGGTGAATCAAAGGGTTTTGTTACTCACTGAATACTTTGTACTCACTCCTCCTTTCTACAATTTTTATAGATGATTGAATATACGATATTTGAAAAGCACGGCAAGCCATGAGTTAGAGTATACTAGCAAATGAGAGTATAGTTTTACATGTAGTGACAACATGTCCTTGAAAATATTACGAAGGCAATTATGAACTGAATGCGTTTTGTATTTATAAATATGTCCACCTCTCTATAATATATATGATAGTCTTTATAATGATTTGAAGCTTATTTTTTAAGGTAAAAGTTTTTCTAACGATTTGGCTTACTTAGGTAATCATTATATATTTATTTATATAACTTGTTGTATTCTTTACATTTTATTGAAAACCTAGTTTTAATAATTCTTTAAAATTTAACAACTTATTAGTTTAAGTGATTAGCCTTATAAAATGTGAAAGGCAAGAACAATTTGATTGTTTTGTACATCTCGTCTCCGTTATTTGTATTAAAACTTTCACTATAAAATTTCTTCACCAATATAAATAACCTTAGAAAATTGAAATTTAGCGGTGACGTGACATTTCACCTTGACTTTGTATTGGAGATACTCTAGTGTCATACAAGTCTAATTGTGTACTCTCTTTGCTTAAAGTAAAAATTCTATTCAGCTTTACATGAAGATAGGAAAAAAATCAAGTACCCTAAATGGGGTACGTACTCCAGTGCATTTACTATGTAATTATGCTAAAAGAAAATAAGCCAGCACATAGGGATGGACAAATTTTCTTAAAACCAACCCAACCCACCATCGGTTGGGTTGGTTTGTTAAAACAAATGGATTGGGTTGGTTTTAATATTATGGTTTCTAGTTCTAGTTGGTTTGGGCTGGGTTGGTTTTGTCAAAACCAATATAAAACCAATTAAACAGATCGGACTAAACCCACCAGAAAAACAAAGCCAAGCTATCTTCGTTAACTCCGTTTTCTGTTCGATCTCTATTTAACAAAGGTGGATAAAAACTTTGGGGATTCCAGCAAGAACTTTGGGGATTCCAGCCCAAATTTCAATCTTAGCGGTGGCTTTCCTACGAGATCCTCTGGGAATTAAGAGATGCTACCCCCTGGATTAAGAGGCAAGAAGTTTGCGAAACCCTACCGGAGAATGAATCCTCCACAATTCGACGGAGAATTCAGCAATGGCGATGCGGGAGTGCGAGTGCGAGTGCAAGTCCACGCAACCCCATGAATGAGGTAAAGTGGGTTAGGAATCCTGTCGAGGAAATGGTTGAATCAATCAAACTATTGGGAAAAGGATTGATGAAGATGGAGAAGGCGAGAATGGAAATGGCGAGAGAAATGGAGTCCGTGAAAATGGAAATGGAGTTGAAGCGAAACGAGATGATCCTCGAATCCCAGAGACAGATCGTCGAGGCTGTTGTGAAAGGATTGTGTCAGCTCAAGAAGAACAAAAAGGCGAAAACGGCCAATGGTTCATTGGATGAAACAAAAAAACTCATTCAATTTCGATACAATGGGATTCTCTGTAAACTCCCTGTTTTTGTTAATTATATATTTTACTTTTTGTGTGTAGGTTTCAAATTTCTTCTTTTTTATTTTTCTTAAAAAAAACTGTATTTTGATTATATATATATAGTTATGCGCTTCCTTCCATAGACTACATTTACTTGCATTTATGTATATTCGACTTGTCTCGAATAATGATGTGTTTATTTAAAAAAATTCAGAGAGACTTCCAAAAAAAAAATTAGAGAGTTGTGATGTGCCAGTGAAGAACGAAAGAATAAGAAAGTGAAAAAAAAATAAAAAAAAGAAAAAATGAATGCAGGAGGAGGCGTGCAATCATATAATTAGAAAAATAAATAAAGGAAAAAGGGGAAAAAGGGGAGAAAAAAGAGATAAAAAAACCCAATCCAAACCGACCCGAAGTGGTTTGGGTTGGGTTGGTTCCATCTACCAAGTGGGTTGGTTTGAGTTCTAAAAATATGAAACTAAATGAAAATGAGTTGTGTTGGTTTTTTGCCAAAATCAACTCAACCCTACCCATTGCCCACCGACAGCACATTTGCACTTTTGTCACTTACAGTCATAACATGACTCGCCAAATCGGGGCTCATCTAGTGAACAACTATGGATGTTTTAGATCAAATAAAAACGCGAGAATTGACGCAGTCGTATCTAGAGAAAACGTCTTTCTATATTACATTTCTCTTCTTAATTTATTGGTTCTTTTTGGGAGTCATACAACTCCTTGAAGCAAAAATTCCATTCAGTTTGAACAAAACCTCACTCTTTTAGGTTTAGGTTTATTAATTATTAATAATAATAATTTAATATTTGAGTTCTCCTGAAATTCGGAACAGTAACTTTAAGAAGTATGCAATCAAATGAACATTTTGAAAAAATCACAATTCAGTTTTGCAGCAAATTTTTCGGCGGTTTAATTTCATCATGCATGTTGAATTTTCAAAAGATATCTCTCTATCATGGCCATTTGGCCCATTTCTACAAGCTCTATCATTTACCTCTGCAAATAATTGCTGATACTTGTGAACATAGAATCCAAAACTTTCATGTACGTATATAATAGTTCATAATGATTTTGTTGAATCTTCATATATACCATGCAATCTGTACAAGAAGTTATGCAAACTAATGCACGTCACGTGATTGTACATATGAAGTATATTGTCATATGACACTTGGTACTAGATGAGCCATATAGATATATGATTTGTAATGTTTTGTGGGAAAAAAATGGTGTCAAAATTATTGATTCACACTATATATGTGTATATTTGTATAATTAGCGATGAATCTTTATTCAGGAATCAATAATAATTGGTTAACGGTAGACTTGAATAATAATCAAAAATTCTAAAGAGATATTAATAAGTGATATTTTTATGTGGCACACTTATATTAGATAAAGAAAAAATAGTCATGTAATCATCACTCAATAAATGTGTGCTACATAAAAATATCACCTGTTAATGTCACTTTTACATGTCTCTCTAAAATTGCTCGAATAATAATTGGTTAAGGATTAGTCTACCATATTTCGTCAACTCACTTCGACAGGAAAGGTTCAAAATTCTGTGGTGTTTGCATCGTTGCATGTTAAGTGATTAGTATACCGAAGAGTCATTTTTGGACATTTATTATGTTTATCTAAATGTGAACACAATCACACACTTACAAAAGTCAAGGCTTCCCAAGTCAATACCGACATCACATTAATAATTGGGGAAACTAGTAATAATAGATGGAAGGGTAAATTTCACATATTGTCTCCAACTTTTACATTAGAATCGCCTGAGTCTTTAATTTTTTTAGCGCGTTAAGTCCTTAACTTTTTAAAAATACGCGCAAAAGGTCCCTATTGACGGAATTCATCCAAAATTCCGTTAAGTAATTGATAAAATTACCTTTATACCATTATCCTCTAAATTAAAAAAAAATTTAAAAATCAAAAAAATTTAAAAACAAAAAGAGAAAAATTGAAGGGGGTCTTTCACTGCCAGACTTCCCAGAAATGATAGAGAAAATGGAACAATGGGGGGACCCCCCCCCCCCCAACAATTTTCCTGCCCAGAAATGATAGAGAAAACGGGAGAGCTCCCTCCCATTGTGACTGTCATTCCGGCAATCAAGAGCTCTCGTTCTGGTAGTGAAAGACCTCCCTCCCACCTTCAATTTTTTTTCTTTTTGTTTTTAAATTTTTTGATTTTTAAATTCTTTTTTTTTTTTAAAATTTAGAGGATAAGGGTATAAAGGTAATTTTGTCAACCACTTAATGGAATTTTAGATGAATTCCGTCAATACGGATCTTTTGCGGGCATTTATGAAAGGTTGAAGACCCAGCGCGGTAAAAAAAAAGATAAGGACTCAAGCGATTCTAAATGTAAAGGTTGAGGACGACATGTGAAACAGACATTGAATGCCAAACAATAAAAGATTATTAGTGGCATTATGGTACATTTCTTGACCTGGTAGTACTAGTTATTTAAAAATTCAAACAAGACGTGCTATTTAGAACATTTCCAATGTAAAGTCAATGTAGAATGTTTTAAGTTATAAAGGGAAAAAAGAGAGAGAAATTGAGTGGAAAGAGAGAGTAAAGTGGAGAAAAAAGGTGGGAAATTCGAAAAAGAAGAGAGTGATATAGACAAATTCAAAAAATAATAATTATAAAATAATAGTAGATATGGTTAAGAAGAATGTAGATATATCATATTTGCACTTTACACGATGAAGAAAAGTGATTAAAAGGAAAATAAAATAAAAAACATATGAGAGTCATTAATTTTTTTATTGTGTATCTCTCTTATATTAAACTTCAAATCAAGATATTTCATTTTAATTTTACATTAGAGTGCTCTTATAGTTCCTATCACATATTTTTATTCCCGGTCCGCTTAAAAAGTAAATGCGTTCTATATAGGAATTGTCCTGTTTTTGGTTCATAAATGCAGAGCATGGGCAGTGTAATATTATGGTAGGGCATGGTTCATAAATGCAGAGCATGGGCAGTGTAATATTATGGTAGGGCGATCTCCAGGGGTGGCCCCCAAATTTGGGCTTGAAATTTATTGAAAAATCATTCGAGTTATCATGAAGGACTGGTGCTTGTTGTCAGATAAGTTGTGGCAGTACCGACCAAAAAGTTGAATTTGGCAATTTAGATTATTGCAAGCCGACCCCTTCGCAAGAGATCGATATCACTATTTTTTCCCCTGATTTGTTTGGCTTCTAATGGCCGTCTCCCTTACGATGTTTTCCCCTCTTGAAACTAAAGTTTTTGTGTCAATTTTTTACTTTCTAGATTGCCCGTTTAAAGGACCTATCCAAAAATTAACTGGATATGTTGAATTCAAGAATTTTATTAGCTACAGTGTTTCGGAGATTAGATACTATCATAGAATCAACTTGTGAACTAACAGGGACCATAAAATATTTGTTCATAAGAATTTAAGAACTTTTACAATATTTTGATATTTATTCGAGCTATAATAGATTTATTCCCCAACAGGCTAGCTGGTAGATCCTTATTTTCTTCATATAAAAGTCCAACGTTCCATCCCAATGTTAACTACTTGTCCTATGTATGGACAATATTATTGACTTGCTGCCTAAACCCTTCTTTTTAATTTCCTGATCAAGTATGCCATATATATTATATAGTTTTATATGGCTAAAGTTTCGTACTTGTCACGGTTTCTCGAAATGATGACTATCTAATTACCGTCGAGAGAGACGAAATATCTCATATAGCAAATGACTTATAAACGAAAATTAAACAGTTGTGGTTTGAGTTATTTTATTGATTGGGTAAAATCTAAGAAGTTTCCTGCATGGAATAAAAAAAAATATTTAGGTTTTGTAGTTAGTACTTGTCGTTTTATATATCGTGCAAGAGTTAATTTATTTGAAAATATATTTTGTGTGTGTGTATACACAGCTTAATTTGATCACAATCAGCATCAGTTTATTTAATTTAATTAATTTAATACTTTAATTGTGATGAATTGATAATAATAATTGATATTAATTATGATGAGCAAAGGTTTGATCTCAGATTCTTCAAAATCAAATCATATATAAATTCATATTGTATGAATCTTAGTTTTAATCCTTTTTTTTTTCTTTTTTCCAGTTGCTTTGTGTTTGATTAGTGTTCATAAATATTTGAAGATTCTTTCTGGTGAAGCGTGTAGAGAATTTCTCGTGTCTCTATTATGTTAACATATATAGAAACGGATTCTCCATACTTTACCGTTCTTTAGCACAGTATCTTTCCCAATTTATCCCAATCTATAGATGCATCCATTTACTAATTTACTAATACGTCCAACTCATACGGCTTAATAGACCTTTATGGTAACAAGGAAGATTTGATAATTGATCTGGAGTTGTAAGACACTATGGTGATTTGATAATTGATCTGGAGTTATAAGACACAATGTTTTTTGCATAGTTTCTATATTTTAAGTTATCTTCTTAAGTACGAACACGAGTTTCGCGCTTAGCGTGTATTCCCACAAATATATATATATATACACGTATGTATATATATATATATATTTTTTTTTTATCACAAGGGGGATAAAGGGGAGGGGGACATTAGGGGGATTCAAACCTAGAGAGATCCGGTAAGAGGTAAGGAACTTATCCATTGGGCTATCCCTTGATCCCCTATTTGTGTATATTATTATATATTTATATTTTTAATGCATATCATTAGGAGGAAAATTTTTAAAAACTTCTCATCCTTGTGACATGTATGAGAAATTGAGAGGCAAGTTTTTAAATAAAACTTAAATGCATATCACGTGTATTTTAAACTCAAGCTAAATATATTTTAAATCCACATAGCATATATTTATGTAGAATCATTCTACAAAACCAATCATTAGTTCTGTTAATGTACTAATACAGTTATAAAATATAAAAAATTACTAGTGATTTATAAAATACAAGAGAAACCACTAGTGATTTTTTTTTTCATTTTATAATTGTATTAACACATTAATAAAAACTAATCACTGTTGTTTAGAAATTTTGTATTTATGTATACTATGTGAGGGGAACAAAACTTTCGTAAAGTTCTTGAAACGGACTAATCATTGGGATTGTAAAGATCAGTAAATGAGTTAGCTATCTTGTATTATATTTATCACACTAGTTGAAGAAAATATTCTAGTACGTTATGTATGCAACGTACAGTCTAAATATATACCATGCGCTAGATGCTTCCCACCCACGCCGGGGACTGGCCGTGGTGGTGGACCAGGACACCGGCTGGGGAGCAAAAATACAGCGTGATTTTGTTAACCCTTCTAACGGAGGGTTATCTTGAAGTTGAAGTCTAAGGAGATGTATATGGATCCAAAAATTCTTGACCGGCATGACCGCTGGTCACCATCCTTAAACGTCGTAGTCTGGTCCACGGTTGCTCGAATCTGATGGGTTTCGACTTTCGAGTAAAGCACTCTTCCGGCCCTGGAGTTTGGAACGGGCAAATCACGGGTAGCCGTAAGCTTCCATGGTTCTAGTGGGCGGCGCCCAGAAGCCTGAAGCTCGTCAGTCAGTTTCAAAATCGAATCTAGTTGCAGATAAAACACTACCCGAAAGAAATAAATGAAACCCAGAAATGAATTCACCAGAATCGCCGCTAAAATACACAAAAATCCATCATCAGAGAACAATGGAACTGAGTGTGTATTCTTTACCCAAAGAAAGATCTCAAAAACAGATACCGAAAAAGAGAAATAGAGGGTGGAGGAAGAAATCTATGTACTCAAAGGAATCGAGAGCGAAATGAGGAACGACGGAAGAAACAAACAAGAAGAGTCAAATAGAACGTGAGTGGGTAGAAGTTGCCAAGGATGAAGGAGTCAAATAGAAAAATCTCTCGCTCTAACGGGGGGTTAAGATAACGCCCGTTAAAGGGTCAACAAAACCAGACTCGCAAAACTCGTACCCATGCACGAGATGAATAAAATTGGAGTCTTCATTCTTCAAAAACTTTTGCCTTTTTAACTTATGTCCACAATATTTAACTGTGTTTCATCTTGCGTCTGTCCCCCTCTATATATACCTTGTGCTTGTTTCAGCTTAATGAAGTCTAAACTAAGAGGAGGTGGCAACTAGAAATAGCTGGTAAGAATATGTCGAAAGTTTTTTTCAGTTTTATGCTTACCTTCACCATATTACTCTCCTCCATATCAACAGTTGTTTCAGCACAGAGTCTACAGCTTCCCGAGGAGGAAAGTAAGTGTCACTTCTTCAACCTTTTTTTCCCCTTTCCATCCGCCTGTGCTGTCTTTGCCCACAATTTTTTTAATTCTTCTGCTTATGGCAAAACATTTGAGTTGTTCAACATGCATCAAGTCATGTTTCAATATTGATTAATGTTGAGTCCTGATTTTCTTAGAGATTGCTCTTCAAGAAATAGCTGATCAGTTGGGGAAAAAGGATTGGAACTTCAGCCTGAATCCTTGCGATAATAACTCAAATTGGCTTACACCAAAAAGACCTGATATGCCACTGTACACCAATTCTGTCTTCTGCAATTGCTCTTTCACTGGAGCTGTATGCCACGTAACAAACATGTAGGCTTTCTTGCTGTTGAATCTTTTTTCTTTTTCCTTTTTCGCATTCTTGTCGTTTATGCTGCAAGCAATCCCACGGAAAATTTCTTCTGCTGATTTGGAGACATGGAATATTATGGTTGATTATCTATTTGCTAACCGCTGAAGGAAATATTATCAGTGGGGCAATTATTATGTTTTTTCTTGTTTAACCTCAGTTATGGTGCCTAGTAATCAAACTTGACCTGTCTGCTTTATTTTATATTGCTAGAGCTTATCATTATATTTAATGAACATTCCCCTACTTAACATATGTGTCTGGATATCTGCATAGCTGTGTTTTTATCTTAACTATGCAAATTCATTTTAACATGTCAAGTTAATTTTTTGACTGTTAAGTTTGAGAGATGAAAATGAATAACATTCGTGGCTTACTCTTTGAAGCATTCTAAGAAGTTTGACGGCAAAAATTCATAACATTTACAAGGAATATCCTTCTATAATAAATTTATCAAGTTTCATCTTTTCAATTTTACACTTTTTTGAAGAGAGCCCCTTTTTCTTTGCACACAGAACTCTCAATGGACAGGATTTAGCAGGGTTCCTTCCACCTTCGATCTTGAAGCTGCCCTATCTCAAGAAAATGTAACAAGAATTTCCAAGTTTATGTTAATTTAACAAACTTGTTCAACCTTTTGCTTCAAGTTTATCCGCAGCATTCATCTCACTCTTAATCTACTGATGGCAGTGATTTTACTCGCAACTACCTTAGTGGTACAATACCCAAGGAATGGGAACTCCTCAAATTGGAATTCATGTGAGCTTTGCCCGTAGCTCTGCAATTGAGTTTTGTAATGATGTAATTCTATATTCTTAGTTTCATATGCTGCAGGTCTCTTGCGGTGAACCGCTTGTCTGGATCCATACCCAAGTACTTGGGAAATATCACTACCCTTGTAGCTATGTGAGTTTCGATCTAACTTTCTTCCTCCATATATTAACTGACCCATTGTATATAAGCCACAGACTTTCTATTGGATAGTCTAAAGTATGTTAAACTTTCAGGAGCCTGGAAAGCAACATGTTCAATGGGACCATTCCTGCAGAGCTAGGGAAGCTGGTTAATTTAGAGATTCTGTTAGGACCTTTCTGATGATCCATATTTCTAAGTAATTAACTGGTTGAATTAGTACACATATAGCTTTCTCACTATCTCTCTGTGTTTGCGTGTTACTACAGCTATCTAAGTGATAATAATCTTATAGGTGAGTTGCCGATTGAATTATATAACTTGAGAAAGTTAACAGAACTGTAAGTACGTTACGATGCCTTTCTTGAATTAGTAAAAGAATTTTTGCTATTATATGTGGTAACATGTCTTTTGGGCCAACGCAGTAGACTAAGCAGTAACAACTTCACTGGAAAATTACCTAGCTTTGAGAACTTGGAGAACCTTCAGAAGTTGTAAGTCCTTTTCCTAAATGTAACATTTTGAAATGCAAAATCTGTAGTTGCAATCATTTGTTGATGTTATATTATTATCAACAGAGAGATACAAGGCAGTGGTTTTTTAGGACCTATACCTTCTAGTATTTCCAACTTGAAAAATTTATTTGAATTGTGAGTGAAATTTGCTCTCTAATTCTCAATATTTCAGTAAATATTTCCATTTACTGAAAATTATTAGTGAAGATGACAACTCATATCTCTGCAGAAGGATTAGTGACTTGAATGGAGTTGCCTCGGAGTTTCCATCACTAAGAGACATGAAGATGATGCAGCTGTTGTGAGTAAACGTCATCAAATTCAATAAACTTAAACTTTGATATTGTAGCATTCGACCACCATATTTCATAAATGGTTGTAGGATGTTAAGGAGCTGTAACATTTCTGGAAGTATTCCTAAATACCTTGCAGATATGACACCACTGAGGTCTTTGTAAGTATTGTTTCAACTTCTCATGATTAAATACAGGTTTCTGCCATATTGTTTGAGATTATAAGATACACACCATGCACTGCCGTATTGTTCTCCAGCTGAGGAAATCTGTGCCTGATATATGATATACTTCTGTGGTGTATTGACGAGATCTGAGCTTCAACAAGTTGAAGGGAGAGCTTCCAAATCTTGAACCCCTATCTAATCTAGAGGCCATGTAAGCAAATTAGTTTGAGATATTCAATCCTGTACCCTTCATGTACTGAATCATGGTCGTGGAAGACACTGTTGTCATTTTCGAAATGTAAATCCTGATTTTTTTTTTCTGTTCACAAGGACCATTTTAACCACAGTTGACAATGTCTGAATTCATTTCCAATCCCTATCATTCAAATGTCATTTAGACACCTTGTACATGCATTTATTGGACATTCTGTGCTTATGTTCATGATTTGTTGCTTGTAGTATTTACTTCTATTCATGTATACTTTGTGTTTTTGATTAGTTATCTGACTGGCAACTTTCTCACTGGGCCAATTCCAGATTGGATCAAAAGCAAAGATACTAGATGGTAAGTTCACCTTTTCTGTGAACATATATCAGTTTATCTCTGTGATTTAGAAAGCATTATCCAGGACCATCATACGCTTCTGCTTCCTAGAGTACTTACATAAACAGGATCCTAATTTCTTTAAGGACCTCCATTGGCCTAATTTTATTCCAGATATGAACTTGGCTTTTATTGTTCAAGAATCAAGCTTAAATGAGACGAGGGACTATAACTTTGCAAACAATTTACTTCTCATGCATTGGTTATTTTTTTACATTAAATTTAAATAACGGAGTCGAGTTCTGAAAGAGTTTTCTGGTGCATTTGCAGCACAATAGATCTTTCTTTCAATAATTTCGACGAGAGTTCTGTGCCATTAATTTGTCGGGAAACTTTGTAAGCCCCAAAAACTTTTGACATGCTTTCTGTTTGCTTCTTGGCTGCTTCAAGAACTTCAACAACAGTTCTGCACCGTCAAGTTGTCAGGAAACTTTGTAAGACCCTAATTTTTCGACATGCTTTCTATCTGTTTCTTGATGGCTTCTTCTTTTGCATCAGAAACTTGTTCAGAAGCTTTATTCGAGGAAATACTTCGTAAGTCTTAAAGATGCTTCTTATGTAGCTACAAGATTACTATAATTTTAACTTGACTTTTTATGTCATAATATTCATTTTACCCCTTGCTATGACTTAATACAGAGAACTTGGAAAGTGCCTAAATCCTTGTACTAAGGGTAAGTACTTGATTTTAATACAGAGAACTTGGGAATTTCTGTATGGCCTTCTTTCAATCTGTATTCATTTTCATTGCTTAAAAGCAAAGGTTTCTGTTATAATAGAATCTAGGCAAAAAGATATAAAAATAACACAGTTACAGAACTACTTTCTTTTTATGCTCCTAGATTTCTTCATAAATCACTTAATCCTATTTGTATTCTAGCAGATTGGTATTCTTTTCATGTAAATTGTGGTGGAAGGCAAGCTATGGTTGGAAACACGAAATTTGAAGCTGATGAAGAATCAGCTGGTCAAGCAAAATTTATGCCCTCAAAAGAGAACTGGGGAACTAGTAGTACGGGACATTTTTGGTCCCATAACACTACAATAAATGACTATACAGCAACTAATGTGTCTGTGCTCAACGTTAATGACTCTGAGCTCTCACAAATGCTCGTCTTTCTCCTTTATCTCTCACTTATTATGGGCGATGCTTAGCAAACGGAAACTATACTGTGACCCTTCACTTTGCGGAGATCGTACTTAGAGATAATCGCTCTTTTCAGAGTCTTGGAAGAAGGATATTTGATGTGTATGTCCAAGATCAGTTAACGGATGAGCATTTTTTAGTACCCCATATGGTTGCAAGTTGACTTGACTTAATTTTCTTAGACAGGGTGAACGGAAATTGAAAGATTTCAATATTGAAAGAGAAGCAAAAGGAGTGGATAAGGTTGTAAAACAAACATTCAAAGCAGTAGTGAAGAATAAAACTCTGGAGATTCGATTTCAGTATACTGGTAAAGGATCAACAACAGTCCCCAGGCGAGGCACTTATGGCCCTTTGATATCTGCTATTTCTGTGGAATCTGGTATGATAGTTTGTGCTAGTCCTTTAATTGTAAATTGTAATGAAGACGTCTCTCCGCTTCCCGTCTCCTGATCCATATCTATATTAGATTTCTTATGTTTATAGAGAACTATGGTGCACTGTGCACATTCCAACATAAAAACGACTGCTAAAATGTTTGTAAATTTAAAATTGATAAATTTCTTTATCCATAACTTTGATTTTGTCGGCACATGATATTGCACTCTATTGTACTCTTGTTTCTTGTACAAATTCCTTTATGTTATTCTTCTGGTGCCAGCAGAAACTGAACTTCACCTAACAACATGTTTCTTTCTTTCTTCCATATATAGATTTTAAGTCTCCTTCAAGAGGCAAAAAGAAGATTTTCATAGAAATAGGAGTAGCAGCTTCAGCAGTTTTTCTTATTCTCACCAGTGTGTGTTTCCTTTGGGGGAAAGGCTACATTGGAGGCAGGATCTCAAGGGAACAAGGTATTTCAGCTATATTGGACGGTGAATCTAGTACATAGTCTTACAGCCGAATCTCATTCTTATGTAGCTCATACTAAGATTCTATTATCAATTTGTTCTTTTCCAGAACTAAAAGGATTAGATTTGCAGACTGGCTTTTTTACTTATAGACAAATCAAAGCTGCCACTAATAATTTTGATGCTGCTAACAAGATTGGGGAAGGTGGCTTTGGATCGGTCTACAAGGTATCTAGCAACAAGAACAGATCATTTTTATCCTCTTGTACATTGATTGTGCCTTGGCTCTTATATTTTTCTATTTTTACTATATACATTGAATAAGATTGGCCACTAATACTATACATTGTTTCACTTGCAGGGCATACTATTGGATGGTAGTGTAATTGCTGTCAAGCAGCTATCTTCCAAATCAAAACAAGGGACCCGGGAATTTGTGAATGAAATAGGAATGATATCCGGTTTACAGCATCCAAATCTTGTAAAACTGTACGGATGTTGCATTGAAGGAAACCAATTACTGC
>CAVNYN010225704.1:0-20268 GCA_963692815.1 Nyctanthes arbor-tristis | reverse complement strand
GGCCTAATTTGTTATTTCATTTGGGTTCTGAATCTCACATGTGAGATTCAGAACCCAAATGAAATAACAAATTAGGCCCCTTAAATTCACATGTAGATTTTTAATTGGTCAAAAGTATCGAATTCAATACTCTTAATAAAATACTGTACTTTTTTCGCTTTACTTTAATGGTGGGATACTGCACTTTTTCCCCCTTTACTTTAATGGTAATCACCACCTCTTTTTTTTGTCACTCTTTTTCTATTCTTTTGTCAAAATGGAATTGTTCTACCTAAAAAGCTTTCACCGGGCCTTTTGAGAAATTCTACCTGACCGCGGACGCAGATTTCCCCAAACACAAGAAAAGAATAATTCTGCAAATTTGAATACATCACTCTCCATTTCAGATACAATTTACAGTTTTTACGCTTAGGGAGAGAGTTAAAAAGCAGGAATGGAGCTTACGACGAGGCAGAGGCGATCGTTGCCAACGGACATGTACACCACGTCGTCGACGCCATACACGAAACTCGACAAGCCGGAAAAATCCGGCGGAGGCGACGGGGACAGGGGATTCGGATGGTTCCTGCCGGTGTTTTCGTTGGGGATTCTAAGATATATGAGTGCAACATCGAACATCATACACGACTGTGATGAGGTTTTCAATTATTGGGAACCCCTTCATTTCCTACTCTACAAGTCCGGATTTCAGACCTGGGAATACAGGTCAGCTCCATCACCATGTATATATTTTTTATTATGTGAATTACTTGCAGTTACTTTGTATAAAAGTACAAGTTGTGCCCAAATTGTAGAGTGGACTGTCAGTATACAGTCAGTAATGAGATGACTAAAGGGTTAACTTTACGTTTCTCAAGTGTACTAGACATTGCAAATCAAGAAAGCTGCATATAACTGATTTATGACCTGCTACCTTGCCTAGAAGTTTTAAGGTGGTGCAAAGAGAAATTAACTTTTGCATCCTCTTAGTTTAAGTTTAGTACAGTATGCACAAGGTGCTGACATGATAATAAAATCACAGTTCATTCGTTGTTTATAAGAATATTACTGTAATTCTTACATTTGTTTCAAGTAATGGCCTTTAGATAGCTAATATTTGCTAGTGAATGCTTCTTTTGCTCTAGAAATCTGGTATCGTAAGTCAAATTGTCTCCAAGTTATGGGAGTTGACGTGAAAGCTTCAATGTAAAAAATCAGAAGTAATAAAATACAAATTTTATAGTCACAATAAAAATTAACAAATCAACAAAATGAAAAGCCTATTACATAAATTAGAACTACAAAATAGCACATAATTAATTTCCAAGGTAGTAATCACATAACACATACAGATAAGTAGAACTAAAAGCCAAATAAAAGAAATAACTTCCAAAGAGCTCCTACTCAACTGTCTCCTTGAAGGTAAGCCTCGAAAGCTATTTTTGAACGCTTTATCTTATCATGGTGTTGGCCACAGGAAGGCAATGCATTATTGTAGGATTCCAATTGACTTACATAATGATAAATGTTTATAATAGAAACTGAAGCTGTTGTGTTTTTACTTATCTATATTGTACTGAATGAAATATAATTCAAAGAATTATACAATAATTTGGAGAGCATTTGAATAGCTCCAGACTACTCTTCCATGACACTACCCAATTTTGCGCAACTTGTTGCCCATCCCTAAGCCTGTTTATAAACTTGACCATTTATCATAGAGAACTTTTAAGCAAAACTGCCAAAAATAAAAAATAAAAATAATAATAAATAAAAAGCTCAAAGTAAGATATTAAAATGAAGTGAAGCAGATTGCATAAGGGTTTCCTAACAGTAGTGTCAATTCCATGAATGCTCCGTTCATTTGATCTTCCCTCTAAATCCAGAACATAGACTACATATTAAATACAGCTCAAGGTCGCCAGCCTGGTCAATTTCTTATGATATTTTCTCACGAAATCCTTGGTCTCGTGCAGCTCGCAGTTTGCATTAAGGTCATATTTGTATATTCTTCTCCATAAATTGGCTGCCTGGCCTGCTTCCTGGTGGTTTGTCGATGAAAAAGTGAGAGTTTACTGCCAGAATGCTCTACTACTTTATGCTGATCGCAAACAAAATAAACTCCCACCCCAGCATTTCCCATTTTTTCTTTTTCATTTCTTGGTTCTTAGTGCTGAATAAGTTTACATATATCAGGTGAAAGTCTTCTATGCTGTGCGGATTTTTCTAGGCTTTCTTTCTGTCATGGCAGATGCCGCCCTAGTTGTTGCCCTTTCCCGGAAGTATGGAAAACGTCTTGCTTCATATACACTTGCAATGCTGTGCTTGGCAAGCGGCTGTTTCTTTTCTAGCACTAGTATGTCTTTCTAATTAATTGTTTACCAGAGTGCACTCTTCTTCTTTTATGTAATTCACTGGTAAGGCATTTTTATGTGACCATGAGGATGGTTGGTCTCATTTATTTTTTAATTTTTATTAGTAAGTTATGTTTTTCCGCTTAAAGCAATAACATCTTCTTTACTGATTGCAACTGCAGGTTTTTTGCCAAGTTCGTTCTCTATGTATGCAATATCTCTCTCTTCAGCGTTGTTTCTTTTTGGGAAGCCTGTTGCAGCAGTTGCTATTGCAGCCACTGGAGTTATTCTTGGGTGGCCATTCTCAGTCTTGTCATTTCTTCCAGTTACAATTTACTCTCTGATTAGAAGGTTTAAGTATGCATTTATATCGGGCATTGTGACTTCTCTTGCACTTATGGTAAGCAAAATCGATAACAACTCAAAAGTTCTTAAGAAACTTCACGTTCAAAGATTGTTGGCATTCATAAGATTTATGAATTTTATCTCATAGTTCTGCGGCATTCTTTAATTCTTCCCATGCTTTGCTATTGTATAATATACAATTCAACCTTTTCTCAGGCAGTTTCAGTTTCTGTTGACTACCTCTACTATGGGAAGTGGACATCATCTGTTCTCAATCTGTTGATATATAATGTCGTAGGAGGTGGAGAGAGTCATTTGTATGGCACTGAAGGGCCGTTATTTTACTTGAGAAATGGCTTCAATAATTTTAACTTCTGTTTCATCCTTGCTCTGCTTTTTGTTGCAATTCTTCCCATTGCAAGGAGGAAGTATGCTCCGGAGTTGTTGGTTATTATCTCCCCGATCTATATCTGGCTGGCTTTTATGTCTTTGCAGCCGCACAAGGAAGAGAGGTTGGATCTAAATTACAAGTCCATCACCACCCCACCCCACCCCAAAATAGGAAAATCGTTCAATTTTTTCCCGTCTATATGTGTATTTTCTTTATTTATTTTAATTGAAAGTAAGGTATGAAATTTTGATAACTGTTTTTTCTTCCTCCTGGATTGTTAGTCAAATATCTAGTCCTGTTTCTATTTTTGTCTCTTTGGGACAATAGTGTCATCTCTTCTACTTTTGAGCATTAGTATTTTCTTTTTTTACACCGCATTAGTATGTATCATTTATGCAAATGTCTCTTTGTGTGTGTGTTTGTGTGTGTGTGTGAGATCTTTATTGGTCTAACCCATATATTCAAAGGAGATAAGTAAGGCATATGGTATATATTATGCCTATTGGCCCTCTCTTACTGATTAGTTAGCGTCCTCTGGTGCATTATTCTCGTGTGAATTATTAAATTGACTGATTTCTTAACAAATTTAGTAAGGTCATCTTCCACGATCTTCTTGACTGTCCTTTCTTCTCATTAGATAACTTTCTCTAGAAGATTTTGGCTGTTCAAAGAAATATATCTTTGTATGCCACTTAGTGTGGGAAGAAGAGAAAGAGTGTGAATTTGAATCCTGTCCTGTTTCTGGCATATGCGGGAACAGATAGATTAACATGCTATTTTGTAACAATTTATTTTTATGCGGGAAAGCTCAGACAGGGATTCCAGTGTGGAGCACTTGATTCTCTATTATCTGTACAAATATATGATGTCACTCACGGCCTTTTTTTTTTTTTTTTGCGCTAGTAACTGTTAGGGAACTGCTTGGGCTCCACTTTAAAAGTAATAGCCCTGTGCTTAACTGCTTAGACATTAGTATTGCTAGTTTGCCCCGGCCGGCTTGTGATTAATCTTTCTGACACGTCATATCTTCTTGGTTTTAAATCAGTGAACTTTTGTATAATAAAACCTAATTTGGGTTTGTGAAATGAATGCAAATGAAAGTTTCAGTGATGGTTCTTGTTCTACCTGTCCTTTTGCAGATTCCTCTATCCAATATATCCACTAATTTGTGTTGCTGCTTCAGCCGTCATTGAGAGCTTTCCAGATTTGTTTGGGGATAAGTATAATCCCAATGATAATTCTCTGCTTGTTATGGTGAATTCTGAATTCCTGTATCAATGTTGTGCTGGTTTTACGATTGCTGCCACATTAAACTTACTTTTACTTTTCCTGTACAGATAGCAAAGGGGTTGAGACCTATAGTACTTGGACTTATTCTGTGTGCATCCCACTCCAGGACCTTTTCCTTAATTAATGGTTATGGCGCTCCTTTGGAAATATACAAGCATTTGGAGCACCATTATGATGTAGGGACTGGTAAGGACCTACCTTTAAACATGGGAGTATGCGATTGTTTGCCTGATCCGGATGAACTATATATAGCTTAGATTTTAGGAAAATGCAAAGCTATAAACAGAACCGAATTTAATTGCTCAGTCTAGTGAAGAAAGATGCCTCCTTGAAGCACATAAATGGATTTTTTCCCCTTACTTTCCTTTATTATTTTCCATCTGACTATTTTGAGATGAAAATCACTTCAGTATTGCAATTCCTTCGTGATCTAGAATAGCATGCTCTAAACTCGTCATAACTCGCATGTTTCAAGTAATCTCCTATTTGTCTTAGGACTTCATGTTAACTGTAAAAAGTTATGGAAAATGATATAAAGTATTGAATTTTCAAGTAACAAACAAGAAGGAATTCACCTTTTCTAGTATAATGTGAATAAGGAAGTATTAACCTGCGCTTATATTATTTGTTTTCTTAATCATATATGATCTTTGCCCCCTATTTGCATACACAAACTCACATTATTTCTTGAAGTAAGAGAGAGAATGAGCGCAATTGAATGAGGAGATTCGTGTAGTACATGTGGGTCCCATGAGATGTGTGGATGTGATTTCAAAATTTGAAATAATTTTGTTTTATGCACAATTTTTACAAGGTTAATGATTCTATTGCAAGCAGGACACTTTCCACAATATTCTAATAAGAGAATAACTGAAACATTGACAATTCTATGTCAGTGGCAGGAAACTTGCAAAATTTCTAAAAAGAGACTGCTGATTGATAATTCTGGTTGTTTTAGGGACATTCGTTGTCTAGGACCCATACTTGTTTGCTGAAAATGCTCTCCAGTGTATTGGGAGAGCATGTTTCTCCAACATCAAAGTGTTGCATTGTCATGTTAGAGTAGAGATGGTTGCTACATTTTTTTGGTTCTGTAGAAGAATATGCCCAAGAAATTCTAGTTTTGATGGATAAATAAATTGAAAATATAAACATGAAAACTTACCTTAACAATCGCAAGCAGTTATATGCTGAAGTTAAATACATACTGCTCCCACCTGTATGGTAATGCATTCTTCTCATTCTGGTTATAGCTGAAAGATGTTATTACAAAATACTGAAAGTGCCTACCACTTAATTAAGATTTCATTAAAATTTGAGAAAAAGTGATGCTACTGTGTTCACAATCGTTTACCCAGATCCAGTAGAGAGTGAGGAAAGATTTTCATTAGAAATGTTGGTGGAAGGTGTCAGCATGTAGTGAATCTCTTAAACTATGCTAAGAAGTGGCGCGACAGAACAATGCAGCATATATGGACTCGAATATTTTAACTCAACTGTATCAATTTGGAGAACTTTAACGAAAATGAATATTTCCAACTAAAATCACTTGAAACATTAGCTCTGTAATATTCCCAACTAAAATCACTAAAATCCATACTCCTTAGGGAAGTTGTAATACACGGCCAACTTCCATGAAACATTCTTTTTCCAGTTTCATACTTTGCTTATTCAACATGTTTCATGTTGTGTTCGATGACTATCACGCTTCGATATGGATTCTGAACTCAGAAGCGTCTGTTTATCAATACTTCAGTTTTACTCCAAATATTTAACGTGCATCTGTTTCTTGGTATTATTATTTAATTTTTATTTTTTTCATAATATAGGTTCTGTACTCTGTGTTGGGAGTGAGTGGCACCGTTTTCCCTCATCCTTCTTCGTTCCTGACTATGTGAGTGAGGTTCGGTGGATAGATGATGGATTCAGAGGTCTTCTTCCATTTCCATTTAATACTACCATGGGGGGAACGTCTGCCGCACCATCATATTTCAACAATAAGAACATGGCATCAGATCAACAATATGTAACTGAATCTACCAACGTCCTCTTCACTATATTTTGACTTTTTAAAAAGAAAATCAATTTTGTAGCATTAGCAATGACTTGCTAGACTTTTCCCCGCTTGATATTGTGCTAATAACATTGCAGCTCCAAGATATTGAAAGATGTACCTTCCTTGTAGAGTTGCAGCTCCAAAGACCTTACCTCGCTCGAGGGAATGACTTGACCATGTGGGAGGTAAAAATCATCTCTTGTGCTATGTGTGCGCATTTGTATCTCAACTAGCGAGATGTGTATTCATTCAATACTTTTTTGCCGTAGGCTGTTGCTGCATTACCTTATCTAGATCGGGAACTGTCACCTCCCAAGTACCGGTCGTTCTTTATCCCATATTTGTGGCAGCAGAAAAATGTGTTTGGTTTGTACAAATTACTTAAGAGAATACCGAAATCAGACACATAATCTCCCACTCCTTTGAGAAAAGATGTTGACAACTGGCGGAGTTCCCTCCAACTTCTTTAGGTTCGGAAGACTCTGAAACGAAAGATCAATCTATTTTTACTGATCTTCAGTGATTTTGTATGTAACGACTAAAGCTTGTGTCATAACTCGCAATGCCCTGATCGAGTTTGGTTGAAACTGTTCCTTATACTTCATTCCTGAGACATTCATCAATTACCATTTTTAGTTTTCCAAAACTTTAATTTACGCTACTTTAATTTGGTTTTCCTGACATGGGGTTTGGTGTGATAGAGAAGGGTGGGTTCTCACGTTAATGTTTGAATTAAAATTCAAGTAGAGTACAAGCAATAATTTACATTATGCTAAATCATCATAGAAATGCTGTGAAAAAAAAAAAATCATCTTAGAAATAATGTTTTTTATTTAGACGGAAGGCAAGTCTCTATAGATAAGTAGTTGTATCTGAAACAAAATAAACTGGAGTGATGTAGCAGGTTAAAAAACAAATGATTCTTTGACATCTCACTTTTATGTTTAAAAAATAAAAAAACCTTATTACTTTCAACAGAAGAAAAAAATCTTTTGCTAATTAAAATGTTTTCTCTATATGCCAAAATTGGATGGTAGCTAAAATACTACTGTTCGCGTAACTTTTTTAATATTTTATTATTTAGTTTATTATTTATTATTTTTTGGGTTTAAGTCACACAAGTATATTGAATGTATATTTAAAATTGACAACCTTGTTGTAAACAATTATTGTGGATGCCTATAAATAGAGTGTTTTGCTTCTCATTTTGAGAGCATGATTAATGTAGAAGGAAAAACTTCAAATAATGTATAGATGGAATATGGTAAGATTAAACAATTTTATTTTATTTTATTTTATTTTTTTGGTTTTTTTTTGTTGGGGGCCCGGTGGGGAGTGGGGGCACTGATAAAGGGAAAAAGGCAGCAGCCCCTCTTTTGCCTCCTCTTCTTCCTTAAAAAAAAATATATATATATAATAAATTTAAAAAAATAATATTTTGTGCAAAATTGAATATCAATTGTATAATAAAAAAAACAATGACAAAATAATTTGAAAAAGTTTTAAAAATAAACAAAATCCTCTAAGACTATAAATAATCACTAAATTTTCCTCCAATACATTATTTGGAAGTAGCTTTTTCCCCCTAACTTTTCTCCTTAATATTGCTCTTACAATTGATTTTCCCCCCTTTAATCTTTAACTTTGGGTTTTTTCACTTCAGATTTTTTGCCCTACACTAATCATGCTTAATATAAACGATTGACGATTTTCGCTCTTTTCTTTTTAATTGAGTTTTAAAGTAGAAGAATAGTGCTGAGTTATTGGTAGAGTTATGAAATCCATAAGAAAGAAGGAAACCCTTCAGCTCATGATACAAGCTTGAGGAGTTTCTTTGAGACAATATAAAGTTTGTTAGGAAATTATAGACAATATGCACATCGGAAATAAAAATTACAATTCCTATACGATCTATCAAACTTGCTCTTAGATGGAATTCTTGATCAGAAAATCACCTAGAACAAAGCAGTAAATTCGATATATCTGATCACACCACAGCTGTCCAAGCGTCCAGCCTCTAAAAGTAATCCACACAGTTAGAATAATCCAAGAACATGAACTTTTTGTAGTGAGGATTAGGGTTTCTGTATTGCCTTGTGCTAACAAGTTAACATAGAACGTGCGAGTGAATGTCGTAGTAATTTGAGACCCTAAAGCACACTCTATTTATAGATTTCTTACGAAACGCTAGCACAACCCTAATTAGATTACGATTCTAGAGCTCATGTACGATCCAACCCAATTACTTTATTAATTAAATCGGTCCATCATGTACAAACCTGGTCGAACCACTGCCTTGTGCATTAATTCCAATAATCTCCCACTTGGGCAAGGTCCAATTCTAAGACTCCGATTCTTTCTTGTTATGTGTAACCCAAGCTCCCTTCACGATGGTAAACGTCATAATACTATTATTCTAATCCAGTTAGAATAAGACAAACTAAAATCTCTATAGATCGGATCATCTATTCACCTAGATCAAGCAGTTCATGACGCCGTCTAAGGTTGACATCTAGCAACGTGTCAAGGCAATCTATGTGACGAGAAGTCATGTGGTATGATAGGGCCTTTATATGTATGGTTACCATAAAAATATAATCCCTTCATCAATATAACTCAATTGGTTAAAGATATGAATAAGCGTCATTCTCGTTTCAACCAATTATGTTATTTGTATAGACTTGATGTTGATAAACTTATGATCATGATTAAAACTCCTTTCAACTCACAATCACACCTTGGCCAAGGAATTTCCATCAACTCAAGTAGCGAAAGGCAAATTATACTAGCCTAATGTCCAAGAGTGATAAATCCTCATCTTGAACACGCACAGCCTTCATGCAACTTTTATTATACCTATACGACATTTTCCTAACAACTCATGTCTAGAGCCTCATCTAATGTCCGCCTAAGTATAACAATCATCATATAAGATTCTATGGTATCCTCAAGTCAAAGGACCAATTCCATAAACGTCCATTAGAGATCAACTACTGACGCTAGGATAATATCTGCGTGACATCTCTAGACGGGTCATCCAATGCTTGTTCTACTAACAAAGCATTTATGCGTTCATTCAGATGTCCCTACATTCTAACTTGTGAGATCAGTTACTTTCTAAGATAGAAATGTAACACGTGCTAGCCTATTCACAACAACAGTATCTGTATACATTATTACCTCGACTAGGGATAGTTTAAGAATAAGTGATAACATTCATTATCATGCATCTCATAATCACAACCCATTGTGATTAACAATTTATTTTGGTCTTACTCTATGGAGTATATTATTTTGGTGATAAGATAATAATACTTATGAAATTAATAGATCTGCCATTAAAATGCATCCATTAATAAGCGTTTATAATCAAAATGTCTTACAAAATAGTATAATACTAAAATCCAAACAAACTAGATCCAGTCATTCATGTATCTTATAGCCTTGGACATAGCATCAGTATCATGCTTGTCATGTGACAACAATTTTGTCAATGAATGTAACATCTCCCGCGAATTTTAACAATGTTTGCCAAATTATACAACATATGTTATTAATAAATGGTGTTGGTATTGCCAAGTCTATAAGATATTTGTCATTTTTGTGAATAATTGATTGCTAGACTTGTCAAGTATAAAAGCTCATGCCATTTTTGTGAGTTTTCTAGTAAAAGAACGTTCTCCCCCAACAGGGGGGAGAACGTCCCATGTGGCTGCCAACGTTTGAAGACAAACGAGCCAACAATTCAATTTGTTTTGAAGACAACAAAGTGGCCCACCATTCACATTTTAAAACGAAAAATTCAGTCAAACCTTGATGAGCTAATTCCACGTCTCCACTCGATTTTCCCCAATTATTGCTGTAGCTCCCCAATTAATGAGCCAACCCTTAATGTGAAATGTGTATGTTTTGTACATTAGTAAATATTGGGACGTCTAGGATAACAGTAAATGGGCATAATTATCTCTTCGAGACAATATGTTACATGGCTTACATATAAATTATACATGATACTCAAGACGATGTTATATTTTAAAACGGTTTTAATGAAAGTTTAGGGTGGCAAGCATATAACGACATACAACTTGAAGAGCACTCATGACAATTAAACCACAACTTTTGATAGCTGAAACCTTTCATAAACATGACCTGCTTACATAACTGTCTAAGGCCAACAAAATGAATTTGAATACACAGTACTATGCAACACCTATAGTGTTCAAAATATACAAAAGTGTGATGCCGCCCTTTTTGGCCTACAAGCAACTGTGCAAAGTGTAGCTTACAAAATATACAAAAGTGTGATGCCACCCTTTTGGCCTAACCAGTTGTGCAAAATATATTCTTCAAAATATACAAAATCCGGGAGACCGGATTTGTGCTTTGGTCGCGCGGGAGGGGTGGGTTTCGGCTTCGACGGGTGCTACAGCAATAATTGGGGAAAATCGGGTGGAGTTGGCTCATCAAGGTTTGACTGGATTTTTTGTTTTAAAATTTGAATGGCGGGCCACTTTGTCGCCTTTAAAAGATTGAATTGAATTGTCGGCTTGTTTGCCTTCAAACGTTGGCAGCCACGTGGGAAGTTCTCCCCCTGTGGGGGGAGAACGTCCTTTTACTAGAAAAACCCCATTTTGTAAATAAAAATCTTGTTCTTTTTGTCAAGTGTCAAGATATATGACATTTTCATAATTAATTAATTGATAACGTAGGACACTTGTTAGTTTTGTCATTCATAGATTTTAATGGCTAATTAAATACAGTTAATTCCTAAACTCTATAAAAGGCCAATTGATTCAAAGCTCCACCATCGCCTCCTCGTCCCTCTCACCCTATAAATATATATTGTTCCCCATTTACAATATAAAATTCTAGTATCTAATTGGAGATACAAGTGAGGAGTTAACATTTGAGAAAATCGAATTAAAAAGGTGAGTAACACGTGTCTTGGCTCTTTGTTTTTGGCTCCCACTCTTCGAGACTCATTCATTCTTTAAATCTATTTGGCATTCGATATTTGATCATGCGTAATTGCTTCTTATGCTCCTATTGTATTGATTCGGTATTCGATACCTAAGTGTACACACTCGTCTTTGGATAAATGATTGTTCCTTACTTTTGGACATCGCTAGTGGTACTACCTACCCGTTTGCTTTGCTTTGTGTGGCCTTGCTACGTGGTCTTGGCCATTTTGAATTGTTATTGAATGTTTGTGCTTTGCGCTTACGGGTAGGGGTTAAGCTAGTGGTGGCCCGACTCGAGCATATGAATGATTTTCTTTGTGGTGTTATAGCCTTTCTTGTATTCCATTGTGAGCCAATGCATGTTGTTATTCACTGGGTACTCTGTACTCACCCCCATTTTCTGCAATCCTGTAGGTATTAAATTAGAGCTATGTGGCCAGATCATCCCAAAGGTAGAGAAGATACATGTATGTGATCAAGGCTTCAGTGTGTGGCTGATATTTCATTGTAGGTAGCCCAAAGGGCATTTAATTATCAGAGTACACAGTGAAAGCGTCTCAGTACTTTTGAATTGTATTTGTAAAGTCTCGCCCTTGATTTTGAATCGTTAAATGCTTCCGCTGTTATTTGAAATTGGAGCGTGACAATGGATCTACAACATTATCATCTATAGGGACTAATTCTATTTTTATGTCATTCCTTTGTATAACCTTCCTAATGAGATGATATCACCTTAATACATGCTTAGACTATTGATGAGACCTCAGTTCCTTTGCTTGTGCAATGGCTCCATTGTTGTCATAATACAAAGATATTGGGTCAACAATGCTAAGAACAACTCCAAATTCAGTGATGAACTTCTTCATCTAGACTGCTTCCTTTACTACTTCTGAAGCAGTTATGTATTCGGCTTCTGTTATTGAATCAGTGGTCATTGCTTGTTTATAACTTTTCTAGCTCTCATCACTGCCATTAAGAGTAAACACATAACCGGATTGGGATTTACTCCGGATTAGGATTTACAGTCATCTTTATCAGACTGAAAACTAGCATCAATATACCCTTGAACTCTTAGTTCATCACTGTTTCCTCTATATATTAGGAACACATCCTTAGTCCTTCTCAAGTATTTTAGAATGTTCTTAATGCTATCCAATGTTTCTCTCCAGGGTCCGCTTGGAACCTGCTTGTGATACTCAAAGCATAAGAAACATCCGGTCTTGTACGTAGCATTGCATATATGATAAATCCTACTGTAAAAGCATAAGGAATCGTATCTATACGATCTCTTTCAGCTAGTGTATTTGGACACATATCCCGCGAGAGACTAACCTCATGCCCTATGGGACAGAGTCCTCTCTTAGACACTTCTATTTTAAATCTTCTTAAAATTTTGTCCATGTACATAGATTAGGTTAGGCCAAGCTATCTTTTAGATCTATCTCTATAGATCTTAATCCCAAGAACATATGCTGCCTCTCTTAAATCCTTCATGGAAAATTTAGCTGACAACCAGAATTTTACTAATTTTAGTATAGGGATGATGTTTCCTAATAGTAGTATGTCATCTATATATAAAATTATAAACACGACTTTACTCCCACTACTTTTCTTGTACACACATGGCTCATCTTCATTTTTGATAAAATCAAACCTTTTAATTGTCTCATCGAAACGAGGATTTCAGCTCATGGAGGCTTGCTTTAGTACATATATGGATCTTTACAGCTTACATACTTTATTTGGCTCATTGGATTCAAAACCTTCAAGTTGTCTCATGTACACATCCTCACTAAGATTCCTATTGAGGAATGCAGTTTTGACATCTATCTGCCAAATCTCATAGTTATGATATGCTACTATTGTAAGCAGAATCCCAATTGACTTAGACATGGCTATCGGTGAAAAAGTTCCATCAAAGTCAACTCCTTATCTTTGATTATAACATTTTACCACCAATCTAGCCTTATAAGTCTAAATTTTGCCATCTATGTCTATCTTTTTCTTGTAAACCCATTTACAACCTACAGGTTTCACCCCTTTTAGGTAGATCAACTAAGGTCCAAACCTTATTTTCATACATGGAGTTCATTTCGAATTCCATGACTACTTGCCATCTTTTTGAGTCAATACTTGACTTTGTTTCTGCATAAGTAGGTTCATCTTCCTCAATTAATAATGTATCATTGGTGATCATCAGATCATATCTTTGAGGAGGACGAATAACTTTATTTGCCTTACGCGTCGGAGCTGGCGTGTCCTTAGGAGCTGGTGTTTCCTTAGTGTCAGTTTCTATCGCATCCAATGAAAGCTCAACTCTTGGCTCATCTAATCGGTTAACTTCTTCTGTGGTTTCTTGAACCTCTTCAAGATCTACTTTACTCCAACTGTTTCCTTTTAGAATAAACTCCTTTTCTGGCGTGTCTTGACATAATGACTTTCATGGTGCTAGGATTATAAAAGTAGTATCCAATAGTTTCCTTTGGATATCCCAAAAGAAGCATTTATTGGCTCTAGAATCAAGCTTATCCGATTCAATACACTTCACATAAGCGTCACAACCCCAAATCTTTAAATATGATAGATTTGCTCTTTTACCAGTCTATAACTTGTATGGAGTTTTATCAACCGACTTAGACGGGACACGGTTGAGTGTGTAACAAGCAGTATTGATTGTATATCCCCAAAACGATTTTGGGAAAACTGCATGGCTTGTCATTGATCGCACCATTATACTGTGGCGTATGCGGTAGAGTCCGTTGTGAGATAATCTCGTTCTCTTTTAGATGATCTAAAAACTCACCCTTTAAATATTCTTCACCTCGATCAGATCTCAGTATTAGAATACTTTTTTCTAGTTTGCTTCTTCGCCTCCTACTTGAATTCCTTGAACTTTTCAAAAGCTTAGACTTCAGCATGTATACAAAACGATATCTGGAATGGTCATCAGTAAATGTAATGAAGTAGAAAAAAGCCCCCTCTAGCATTAATAGACATTGGCCCACATACATCTGTATGTACAAGTGCCAATAAGTCAGCAGTTATTTCTCCTTTTCCAACAAAGGGAGATTTGG
The DNA here is from genome assembly GCA_963692815.1 of Nyctanthes arbor-tristis. Classification (NCBI taxonomy): domain Eukaryota; kingdom Viridiplantae; phylum Streptophyta; class Magnoliopsida; order Lamiales; family Oleaceae; genus Nyctanthes; species Nyctanthes arbor-tristis. Next base: position 5,818 of record CAVNYN010225704.1, on the reverse strand, counting down.
TCATCTTGCTTAAGAGCATGATTTGCACCTATCAAATGATTTGTAATCACTTGAGTCTAAGTATCTATCCTCATGTAACTTGATGTTATGTTTTTCATTTATATGACCAAGTTTGTAATGCCAAATGTATGAGTTATTAACGCAATTGTCAAGTTTAGGGCTTTTGAATTTATACTCATTATGGGATGCTCCAAGTCTAAAATGTAATGCCACTAAACAAATTCCACAGCCATAAAACACATTATTAAGATATAAAAAAACAATGTTTGTTCTCAATATCGATCTAGAAAACCATCTAAGTCCAAACACGAAATGGAAATAATATTTTTGGTAATAACAGGAACATAATAGCAGTCTTTTAATTCCAAAACAAGGCCTGAGGGCAATGATAAATAATGTGTTCCTACTGCTAAGGTTGTAACTTTTGCTCTATTCCCAACATGTAGGTCCACTTCATCCCTTCGCAATGGCCTACTATTCTTTAGCCCCTGTAAATTTGTAAAAATATGATATCCACATCTAATACCCAAGAAGATGAAGAAGTAGTCATATTAACCTCATTGAAATAATTAACTGAAGCAGAAATCTTAGTAGACTTCTTCCTCTTCAAGGTAGTGAGGTAAGCCTTGCAATTCCTCCTCTAATGCCCTTTGCCTCCACAAAGGTAGCATGTAGAATTGGCTTGAGATTTGTTCTTATCATGCTTAATTGTTTTCCCAATGGCCTTTTTGGAACTTTTCTTAAAGGTCTGTTTAAACTTCCTCTTAGTGCCCTTTGATAAGTCAATAGCCAAGACTTGCCCCTGTATTTTGTTTACATTGGGTTCAACAGTCTTCAACATGTTTAACAGCTTAGGAAGGGTACAATGAATCTTATTCATATTAAAGTTCATAATGAACTGCGAATATATATCAGATAGTGATCGAAGAACCAAGTCAATACTTAGCTCATGGTCCATGGCAACACGTAATTGGCCTGATTTTTCAATGTAACCAATCATCTTCAGTACATGAACGCTAATTGAAGAATATTCTACCATCATAGCCCTGAATAGCTTTTTGGATGTTTCATACCTTTCAGTGTGAGACTGTTCATTATACAACTCTTTAAGATAAACTATCATAGTATAAACATCCATACCCATATGTTGCTTTTACAACGCATAAGACATAGCTGCAAGCATCATACATGTTGCAGTATTATCATCATCATCCATATGGCGATTGTATGCCTCTACCAGTTCTGGAGTAGCTTCCTCATCAGGAATTTCTGGTCTCAGCTGTTCAAGAACATATGCCATTTTTTCATGCTTGGGAACTATTCTTAGATTGCGATGCCAGTTTAGAAAAGTTTACCCAGTGAGCTTGTTGGCATCAGTATGCCTCTGAAGTTAACGCGATTACTCATTATTCAATAAACTGAAATGATAAAACATAGAACAATTAATGAATGCAATTAATTTAACATGGAGTTTTATTACATTAATTATACTCCCACTAAATTAATGATCCCCTTAACATCAATTAATGAAACATTTTCATTTTTTCAGTGGGCTAGGACCCCATCTGTTTTACTAAAACCTAGAGTTACTCAACAAGCCCTAATAAAACATTCAAGTAAATACTTTATCAATCACATCTTTATGTGACTCCTAAATCATCAATTAGATAACTAATTATCACATACATCTTATGTATTTATTTAACATGCTTCTAAAATTTTATTTCCTTGAGTCACTCAACAATAAATAAAACTTTAGTTAAATATGACTCACTGTTCTGAAACATCATATATTTTATAGTGATAAACATATTCAAGAGCGAGCAGCCTTGAGTTACTCAACAAGCTAACATCAATAATGAACTGTGGTTTTTCGCTATAATAGTAGAACACATGTATTAACAATTAATATAAATTTAATATTTTATATGGGACGGTCTCATTACAATACAATTATGTATTAAAATAACATCACACATGCAATCATCAATACATAATAAATATAGGTAGATGATTATGGACTATATCTATTTAGTATTCTAGAGCCATGAAAATGACTAGTCTGTCAATTTCTAGGGGACATTGCATTCAATCATCGAATGCCAAATGCAAAGGCCTCCATTTTCTGCTCCAACATGTATCCTATACTAGTTGTCTTCTCGTGGTCTGTCTCCAACCTGTATCCTATAGTAGTTGGCACAGTCGCTGAAACCTAGACACAAAGGCCCAAAATAAAATTTAAAACAATTAGCTCACAGGCCCAACTGAATTAAATAACAGGCTCTAGGGCCCAATAAGAATAACAGAAAATAATTAACTATACATACAACCAATCTCATGGGTCGAGTCTATAATCTTCCTTAAACATTCATCAATATCTAATATTAATGAAAACATCAATTTCTAAATTTGTGGTAGCGGACAATAGGCGTCTAAACATTTTAGACAAATAAAAATGAACCAATCAAGAAATAAATAAATAAATTAATTAATTTCATGTTAATATAACATCATGATTAATCCAATTAATCAATTAATTTTATTAACTATGGGGGAAAAACAAAATAACTCTTTATTTGTTATTAATATCAAAGTCATACTTTGATATAAGTGTTGGAAAGTCTTAGGGTTTATAATCACATTCTAAATTAAGTCAAAATTTAACTTTTTATCCAAATAAATAACTTTTGAGAAAACAAATTTTATAAAGTTTAAATTTTGACCCAATTGATAATGAGAAAAATTTTACAAAACTTTTAAATTAAATTCAAAACCCAAATACTAATTTGACAAATTAGTAAAAGATGAGACTGATTTTGAAATTTTAAAACTATAGGGACTAATCTCTGAGTTTCCAAACTTAAGGGACTACTAGTGAAATTTCTGAAATTACATATGCTTCCCTTAACACTTCTGAAACAAGGGAGGCTTACTGTGTAATTTTAGAAATTGCACAGCAGCCCCCGTTCCCAGAAATCAGTAGAGGCTAGGGTTCCACCAACGGGCAGCGCCTGCCTGAATGTAGGCGCTGCAGCTCTTTGCACCACATTTACGGTGGCGTCTGCTGGCGGCAGACGTCTGATACTGCTGCGAACAGCAGTAGGCTGCTGTTGCTCGCAGCAGCCTACCTCAGCTGCTGCTGCAGCGTTGCGAAGATGCCCTTTCTGATTTTAATTTTTTTTTGGGTTCAATAGAAAATACGAATCAAATTCAGATTTTCAATATATAAAAAGAAAAACTCCAAATCGAATTCGGAATTCATTATTTCATAAATAATTTTCATTAACAATTATTACATTTCAAATTGATACGAAACAATAACAATTATTGTTATAAAATATTGAAATCCAACAAGAAGCAAAGTGACTCTGATACTATTGTTAGGAATTATAGACAATATACACAGCAGAAATAAAAACTACAATTCCTATACCAGGATAAAACTTGCTCTTAGATAGAATTCGTGATCAGAAAATTACCTAGAATGAAGTAGTAAATTTGATATATCTGATCACACCACAGCTGTACAAGCGTCCAGCCTATAATGGTAATCCACGTAGCTAGAACAATCCAAGAACATGAACTTTTCGTAGTGGGGATTAAGGTTTCTGCATTGTCTTGTGCTAGCAATTTAGCAAAGAACGTGCATGTGAATGTCGTAGTAACCCGAAACCCTAAAACGCTCTATTTATAGATTTCTTATAAAACCCTAGTGCAACCCTAATCAGATTAGGATTCTAGAGCCCATATACGGTCTGACTCAATTAATCTTATTAATTAAATTAGTCCATCATGTAAAAACTCAGTCCAACCGTTGGGCCTTGTACATTAATTCCAACAAAATTCTCTTCAATTTACAAACATGGTTCGGAAATTGAGTATCAAAGCAAATGGGAGGTCGAGAAACATAATCATCTTGAGCTAAAGTTTCTTGAAGGAAAGCATTATTGAAAACAAGTTGATGTACGTGCCAATTTTGATTGAGTATAATAGCGAGATAGAGACGAATAGAAACTTATTTTTACTACTGAACTAAATGTTTCATAAAAGTCAATGTTAGGTTGCTGATGAAATCCTTTAACAATTAGTCGGGCTTTATATTTCGAAATAGAGCTACAGGGTATGATTTGACTTGAAACACACATTTGCATCCAATAAGATGCATATTTAGTGAATACGGAACTAGGTCCCAACTTTGATTATGGAGAATTAAGAACATTAACCTCTTCTGGCATGGCTTGATGCTAGAGACAAAATTTAATTGTTTGAGTTACATAAGTAGGGTTTATAGGTTCAGTTATTGGATTAGTAGTGGAGACATATGCCCAAAAATATTAGTTTTTGAGCGTGCCATTATAGGATGCATATTATAGCTGTTGGATAGAGGGGCGGTCAAGTGGTCAAAAAGAGGTAGATTAGAAAGGTTAGTTGTACTATTTAAACAAAAAGTTGTACAAAAATTTAAACAAAACTAACACATAATATGATCTTATTTTTCAACACATCACATCACTTTTACATAAATGATAATCACATGGACCACGTGTCCTTTTTATCACACTTTTTGTCATTTACTTTGTCTAAATAGAATTATTCTAGAAAGGTTGGTTGTGTTTGCTTCCAATATAAGTGGAAGCTCAGTCGGCTAGATTGGAGAATGGGATTATCAGTTTGGATTCCCTTGGGAGAAAAGGTGACTGTCGAGTTGGTGTCAGGAGGGAAGAGTGGCAACCGCACAAACATTTTTCCCATTTTTTTTCCTTTACTATTTTTTAACACGTTTCTTTCTTCATTCTCAAAAGAATAATGCTATGTAGTATCAGTGGTGCTTAGCACCAGTCTATGTGACAACTAATGTGGTATTGAATGATAAGTGAAATTCAATGCATGAATAAATGACCCACTTTATTTGACTTATCATTCAATGCCACATTGATATAGTGCCAAGCACCAGTAATGTTAAATAGCATTACTCTTCTCAAAAAGCATGTTATGTACAACGTGTTTATATGTTTCTAGCCTCTTTTTCAAGTCAACATTAACTCAAATCAACTATGTCGATCAACATTTCAACTCTTCTTCTTTTTTTTCCCCTTCATTTCTTCCTTTTGGTATTTTCTGAAATTGTGAGCTCTAATTTTGTAATCTTACTAAATTTCCACATGTGCGCTGCATGGGTAGAATTCTTACAAAAAACATCTAGATAATAATGTATCCTAAGCTGAATAAGAAAAATAAAGAACCACAACCTTACATCAGAAGGGGTCAATAACATCTTTAGATGAAAACCTATACTCAACCAATCACACACGAAAACATACATAGTATGGATTCAATTTAAGAAAAGAATTCAATTCTTTTTTATTTAAGTGCAACCAAGAACTAGACAATGAATAAAAACATGAATAAATAGGTTGTCCAAAAGTTCTATATACCCCAAATGTGTCGAGCCCGCAAAAATCTCTAAAACAATTAAAACAAAAATGTAAACTAAAGAAACTACTCAAAACCAAAAAACGCAACATAATTTGAAGAAATAATGACATCATTAGTGGCAAAACTACTAATTGAATTCCGCTCATTAAGTTGACCAAAGTTGGTGTCATAGGCTAAAAACAGACTCCATACGCAAAAGCTATGCAAATTTCTTTGAACATTGACAACCTTACCATTCCATATATGCAATTATAACATTTCATGTACGCAAATTAATTTTAGAAAATAAAAAATCATATCATTTAGATTAGTAATGTCACCCAAAAAAAAAAAAAAAAAAGGAACTAGTCCATAAAAATAAAAAAATTAAGGGATTAATGAG